>JAMKCH010085560.1:0-103284 GCA_023653785.1 Ophioderma brevispina
TGGGGCTACACGCAACAACGGGTCTCCGGCAGACTTTCATATTTGCAAAAGTTATATTTTTCTCTGAATTTTCCCATATTCAGATATTGGTATCTCGTTCGTCTAACCAAAATTTTATGGGCTGACGGTCTAATACTCCAATGCAAAGTTTCACTCCAGATTCGGGGAGTAAGTGCAATAACTGGAGCAAATACCCGGATGTGCGACCGACTGAATTTGGAGGTTGATGCATGTGCTCGCCTCATACTGCGGTTTTTATTCGTAGCCTGCGTGCCTGCCAACGTTACGTATTAAAAGGTTGCTTATCAATCATGTTGGTGTTCTTTGTGATTGTGTGACAACGCCGGGGTGTTTGATTTTTTTTCTGGGTAGTGGCAGTCCTTTCTTGTTAGATTGTTATAGGATCAAAAAATTAGGCGCATTGAAAAATAGTGTGCCCTCTAGATTTTTCAAATTCATATTTTTGCATGGTTGAATTAAAGCTTGCATACATCAGCCCTCATTCATGTCATTGGAAATCATTAAACCCAAATCAGTGCGCTTATGGGTATTAAAAACACAACGATTTTATAATTAATGACTCCGGCGACATCAATTCAGCAGATGACACAAAAATGGCGTAAGTTTACTTAAAGAGACATGAGATTTCCAGAAAGAAGTGGCCCCTATTTTTCTCGAACCTAGGTTTTTTTACATATTTGGAATGCTTACCAGGCTGAAGTGAATGTAAGCCGAATACGCTGTCTTTATGTAATAAGATGATGATTTAGTAGTTTCTGTCGTGCACGACAGAAAGTCAAAGCATGGTTTTCTATGGGGAACGATTACGATAGCAGGCAAGTTCAAAACAAGGTTTGCGGTTTTCTTTTGCACCTGTTAGTCCAATAAACCTTCCAAACGTTCTCGGTAGGTGGTCTACAACCGATCCAGTGAAATTTGAGAGAAATTCATATCCTAAAAAAAATCTCCTCCTGTCACTTTAACAGACGAAAACAGTTAACACTGTAGTTGGTCAACGGCATGCACCTTGTTTGACCAGTCTGTGACCTTTGTGGTTTTAATATGAGTACGAGTCTGTGACATTCATGTAACAAAACACATTTGTTGATTAAAGTTACGACAAACTTAAAAGTTAGCCTACAAATACCTGGATGTCTTTAGCTTAAAGAGACATGAGGAGATTTCCAGAAAGAAGCGCCCCCAATTTTTTTTTCGAACCCGGGTTATTTGCATATTTGGAATGCTTTCCAATGTATTAGATCACACCTGAAGTGAATAAGCCGAATATGTGATAATTTAGTACACACGACAGAAAGTCAAAGCATGGTGTTCTATGGGGAAAATTACGATAGTCAGGCAAGTTTAAAACAAGGTTTGCGGTTTTCTTTGTACTTGTTTGACCAATAAACCTTTGAAACGTTTTTGGCAGGTGGTCTCCAATCGATCCAGTGCAATTTGAGAGAAATTTGTATCCTCAAAAAATCTCCTCCTGTCACTTTAAGGGACTGTGCTTGTTCCGATTTATGTCCATTTTGTTCTCTACTTGATATGAAAGCCTGGCACCTGCACATATGCCCCATCAAGTACCATGGGAAACAAACTTGCTATTGATGGTTAACCACTAAAATGGCAGTTTTTTGTTGAATAGGGCTTTGCAATATGCATTAATAATAATATTACTTCTACCATCTAAACTGCACATTTATTTCCCACGGTACTTGATGGGGTGTATGTGCAAGTGCCAGGCTCTTGTATCAAGTAGAGAACACAATAGACTAATCGGAACAAGCACCTTTAAAGATTACTGTACCTTGAAATATAAATCTGTCTAAGAGTAAGAATGAGAGTAAAGGTACGGTTTTGGGAACCAGTACTTTCAAAGTGGAAATTTGTTTTGAAATTTTTAACTATTTTAGTTTCTCCAAAGATGTCTACCTGCATGGAGAATTAAGTAGTTAAATACGGAGGTCGCCGGTTCGAATCCGGCCAAGCGCACATGGGTTTTTTTTTCAACACTTGGGTGTGCTGGCTATCCCCAGAGAAATTTATTAAACATCCATCCTTGTCTACCTGGAGAACTAAGTAGTTAAAAATTTCAAAACAAATGTAAATTGTATGTAAATATACCATTCTGATGTTATCCGCTAGGAAAACAAAGGACACCTAAATGATATCTATCGCTCCTCTACCAACCCAGTCTTGATAGCTCAGTTTGTTAGATCGCCATGCTAGTAAATACGGAGGTCGCCAGTTCGAATCTGGCCAAGCGCACATGGGTTTTTTTCAACGCTTGTGTGCACTGGCTATCTCCAGGGAAAGATTAATAAACATCCATCCTTGTCTACCTGGAGAACTTAGTAGTTAAAAATTTCAACTCAAATATCCCTCATAAATTTAAATTTACTATTAGAATCTATGTGCTGTGCAAGTGACCTAACTGTCCACCCAAGATTTTTTATCCTTACAACAGCCAGGTTAGTGGTGTATAACCTCTTATCCCATGACTTTGGGAGTTGTTTTTGTATTATAAGATAGTTTAACTGACAAATGAACATTCATCTCAAAATCCCATTGACTTATGTAGAAAATTTTAGCAGAAAGGGTTTTGGACAAAGAACAAAATGAGGGGTGCTTCATTGAAAAATTAACACTTCATCACACAACTGCGTGTACCCCAATCTTGCCTTGAGAGGAGAAATTCTGACAGCTACTGTACCATGCCCAAGGATTTTGAAAAAAAAAAACACTTTTGTGGTCAGAGAGCCATTTGTAAACCACTAAGTGTAATAAGCAAAATTTAGTTTATGACTGAGTACCCAAACAAATAGTACATACAAAGGCGATGTAAGAGTTTTGTAACAATGGGTGAAATTATTACTGATATGACATGGTTTATCACAGGTGTAAGAATCTTGACATTATTATCCCCTTTCCTTGTATGGGAAATATGTTAAAGTACATAGTCTTACATTAAAAAAACATTGTTTTCTTACAGAAATATTGGTCACCCATCATCATGTTAGAATTTGCCTGTTGCTTTGATGTTGAGGAAGACATTGGTAATCTGTCAGGGCACAGAGGGATCCAGCAGTCAGGGAAGGTCAGTTCCTAGTGATCTTACTTTAAAGGGGCATGAGGAGATTTTCTGAGGATACAAAATTCTCTAAATTTGCACTTGATAGGTTGTAGGACACCTACCAAGAAGGTTTCAAAGATTTATTGGACAAACAAGTAGAAAAGGAAACAAAAACTATGTTTTGAACTTGCCAGCTGTCCTAATAGGCCTCCATCTATACTTTGTCTCATCTAAAGTTGAAGGTGACATCATTATGCGTCTTTGCATTCCCACTAGCGTCTCGATCGTGCCTTTATTCATGTGCGTATCATGCTCTGATTCCAAGCATAGCGCGCGCGATTCATGGGTGCTCAATATAAAAGTCGCAGTGACGTCACCTTCAAGACGTCACCTTAAGATGACACAAACTATAAGCACGCATTGATTTTTTGTCATGCAGGACAGAAAATACTAAAATGCACATACATCTTTTGATTACGTAAAGACAGCATTTTCGACTTATTCACTTCATGTGTGATTGAATACATTGGTAAGAAGTTTACACATGCAAAACCCCAGTTTCGACAAAAAATTGGGGGCGCACTTTCCAGAAATCTCCTTGTGTCGCTTTAATAATACTACACACTTTGTCGTCTGTTGCAAGCAGAGTATAGTAATTACTTTGGTACACTGGTGTTTTGTCTCATTTATGGAGTGACTATGCACACACATATACCCAGCACTGCCTTTAGTTGCAGCATGCTTATGCTTTGACTTATGCACTCATACTCCTTTACCCATTGATAATTAAAGCAATAATGGCACATTTTTTGAAGAGCGCCCCCAATTTTCAAAATTTGATATTTTGGCACAGTTACGTTGTTGATTGTCTAGGAAACTATACCTGTGAACGAGAATGCTAAAAAATGCGTATTTATCATAAATTAAGCGATTTTGTAATTAGAATTTGGATCCCAGATTGGACTCAACGGCAGAGCTGGAAATGCTACGTTTATGTCCATCTGTGATGAAATAGTGCCACCTCGAGAAAATAACCTCTAACTTGATTTGCCTGAACCAATAAAAGAACTAATGGATGAGCGTAGACACGTATAGGGTGCTATTTCCCGGCTATTTCACATTGGAAGGCCGTTTCCAGCAGCTGTTGATTTATTATCGGGGATCCCGATAATAATTATTCTAATTACAAAATTCCTTCGTTTGTGAGACACAGACATTTTCAAGCTTAACCATTCACAGTATGGTTTACTATCCAGTTACCAATGCAACCGTGTAAAAATCTCAAAGTTTTTGACAAAATTGGGGGTGCTCTTCAAAAAAATGTGCTAATGCTTTAACCACTTTCTCTGGCCCAAGACTCATATGGGTGTACAAAGATTGACCTCTGAAACCCTCATAGGACCTTTGACCCCATTCACAAATGAGATGGCAAATGATGTGTGTTCCAGGGAACACTGTATTTTATATTATAAGTGTAATATGGCTTTCTGAAGCATTGAGCTTGCATTAACAAACAAAATGGTGGAGAAAAAAATTAGTTCTTAACCTACATGGTTAAATTTTGGTGGCCTCTGTCAATCCTTCTGCCCCATCTATACCTGTCAGACCCCCTCACCAATCTAGGATGACGAGTAGCACACAGACCTTATTATCTACCTCTACTTGCACCATGACAAACAGGCTGTAGATCAAAGGTCATACTTTGTGTATTTCAGACTTTATTCTTATTTTCCCTTAAAAATCTGTGCAAACTCTCTCTTACTAAGTTTTCCACTCTTATTCCCCAGAATACTGTGCACCAGTCTTTTTTAATATCGCAGGGGATCTTGCAAGGTTAACTTGCAAACTTTTTTTTCTAAAGTGAGGGGATATGGAACTAAAAATGTTGACCAAATCTTGTATTCAAAGCAGGAAAGCCAGATGAAGCAATTGACATCAAAGTGTAGGACAAGAAAGGGACAATGAGGTTTTGTACGTCTGGGACGACATCTCTCCCTCACCAAAAAAGGTCCAGAGGTTACCCTCGATTGGTCTATATGCAACCAACAAAACCGAAGAATTCAGTAAGTCTTAATCATGTAGCACACTGTAGTTGATTTAAGTCAGTGAATGAAAAAAAAGGATGATCAAGTATAAATCATGTTAAGCCGTGAACACTACCAGCCGATGTAGGACAAAAATGTATGTAGTTTTTTGAGCTATTCAGCAACATGGTAATAAATGGCTTATAGCGTTGAAGTATTTCAAGCTGCATTAAAATGTTATTGAATGAATTTGATTGAAATTGACCAATCAAGAAAATGCTGTATGTACGAACAGGTATTACGATAAGGACCTTAAAGTTATACTTTTTGGTCCCCACCAAAAATAAGTGTGGGTTTTAGGTTATACCGCAGATGGGCAGGAGGAGGGGGGCGCCACTCTACCGACTAACCTGATTACTCAATGAACTTATGATCTGTGACATGGAGATTGAACATGACATGGTCAGTGCTGTGATACTTTTTGGACAAGGTATGCATTATTAATGAGCTCATTTGCAGGATGTTTGAAAAAAATAATTCACTCGCCGGGCATGGTGTAGACATGACAATATCATGTGCTGAATACTTTTTGGACTGGACAGGTATCAATATTAATGGCCGATTTGCTATTTTTAATAAAATGTGATTAAACCACAGTGGTGGGGCCATCTTAATTATCCTTCTTGTTATTAAGGGAATATGTATTTATAACATAAAACACATGTTATTGGTGTTAAAATAATTAGCTATTTAAAGCAAAACATCTTTTAACAGTTATTCAGAGTTACTGACATTACTAATCTTTGGTTTTACAGATTCTTTTTGTCAATGAGCTAAGATGGACATCAATTAATTGCCACTGTGAATCAGACCGGACTATGATAGAATTTGTAGTCAGAAGAAACCATTGCACCATTCCATCTGCTATAGGAACCAGTAATTGTAAGTATCGTTCACACATGCACTGTTAAATCAAGATGTACTAGAATACCATAATTAGTAATCAAATATTGTACATGAATTCTATGGGTTAATTGCTTAAAAAGACACTCGTGATTCACAAAAAGAGTCAAAATATTGAAATTTGCAGGAGGAATGGCCTTAAAAGTTAAGAAAACAGTCGTTAGGAATATCATAAAGTAACTTTTCCAAAACTGAAGGAATTGCTTAGAAAAGGAAGAAGAAAACGGCAGTGTTCAAGATACGAATCTCAATGAATATGTGTAGGTACGTAAGTGTCCGTTCGGACAGTACTTGACTTAAAATGCATGATTTTGTCCTATTAGGATGCTTTGATCTTATAATTTGAAGGGTAGGTTTGATACAGTACTTGGTACAAACTGCAAAATCTTGATTTTTGATTTTTTTCGATATTCTGATTTTTTTTAGAAACACTGGTAGTGCCTTTATTAAAATGCACGTTATATGACAGCATTTGTGCCTCAGTCTACCATTAGTACTATTGAACTGTGTAACAAATGAATTGTTTTCCCATTTTAAAGGGGGCATTTTGTGATCCACAGTCTTGTTCTTCTCCCAACCCCCACCCTACTTTAACCTCAACAAATCAAGATTTTGATAGTATGTGTACCTAAAAGAAATGTGTATTTGATTTACAACCCGTAAATGGACGAAATTACAAAACATGTTGGCTATGGGACAGAGTGATATGAACATCTGTGCCATACCATCAAAATGCACTCTCATACAGCATCAACTGAAATTTTGGAAATAAACTTTTCCCCTAAGATATTTACTAGAATGAAACAAAAATAAAGGTTTTAGGGATCACAAAATGTTACCTTAACCCTAACGCGGCCCGAGATGCAATGAGACGCAATGAAAAACGTGGTGGTACCCGGGCGGAAAATGTTTCTCGTTGCATCTCAGCCGTCAAAACTATTTTGGTCGCCGCAATGACTCTCATTGCCCGCATTGCATCTGGGCCGTTCTTACCGGAAAAATGACGCGATGTTTCTCGTGCATTTGGGACGTCTTTACGGAAAATACGCTGTTCCTCGTTGCTGCATTGGGCCGGTTTACGGAAAATGACGCGATTGTTCCTCGTTGATTTGGGACGTCATTACGAGAAATGATGCGTGATTTGCACTGCTTTTGGGCCGTCTTGCCCGAAGAAGGCGCAATGCTTTTCATTCAGGCGAAGTGACACTGTGTAAAAATGCCCATCGACAATTTCGATTGCGTGGTGATAGCGCCACCATTTTCGATAAAGCTTATTTTTTAATTATGATAAACTTTTCATGACGTAAAACCGGGGATGACGTAGCATAATAGAGCCACGCACGACTATGAGTAGCGTAATAAGGCCACGCACGACTGGCGAAATATAAGCTACAAATTTCATGCAGATCAGTGGCAGTACGCATCCATTATTTATTTATTTAGTTATTTACCTGTTTTTATTGCATGCGCACGCGATGCTTCTCGATGCATCTGGGAAGTCTTTTCGGGTAACTGGCGCGATTGTTTTTCGTTCATGGGGCCGTCTTTCGGGAAAATGATGCGATGTTTTCGTTGCATCTGGGCCGTCTTCGGGAGAAGATTGTGATGTTTTTCGTTGCATCTGGGCGTTATTGAATTTACGATTACTTATTCCGTGCCGGGAAAAAACGGCCGAAATGCAATTAAAAGCAAACTTTGGCCTATCGTTGCATCTGGGCACGAAAAATAAAAATAGATTGCCTTTCTTGCATTGGGCCGTCGGCTGGCAAACGACCCGGTCCGGGTTAGGGTTTAAATGATTGCTAAACTACCAATCCTAAAAAAAAAAAATTTGGCTACACTTGATCAAGTATATTGGAACCATTCCTGTGTTCACAAATGTGGTGTGATCTGGGAAAAAACCCGACACTGTCGCACAGGACAGTTTGAGGAAAATAAAAGCAAATACCTGAAAATCTGTATGTTGTACTTTATTTTTTGTCAGATTGTAAGGCATAAATTTTGATATGTGTATCATAGAAGAAGAAAGTAAAAGTTATGGAAGCTTTATATTTTAAACTTGGATGATAGTAAAAACTCACAAATATAAATTTTGCACCATGCATGTGGAGGGTTTCCAGATAGCATCACAAATGAGATCAAATTTGGGAAGGTAAATCATGGTTCCTTTAGACAGCAGAGGTCTTCACTTTTACCAAATTACCCACTCCCATCAATCAATGTTGGGGGCCATGGCGTAAGTGTGACCAACATGACTCCGCATCAACATTGAATTGAGGGAGAGGGGGTCCCTAAATTTTTCGGTCAGTGATCCAACATTTTTTGAGGATGGTAAAAAGTTTCTTGGATTTCTGGATCTGGATCCCAATTTATACTCCAGTAAAGTGGTTCCGCATCACATATGGCAATAAGCCTTTCTGCACTCTTATATAGAAAGAGTCCACAGTTTTAAAATAATCCCTTTAAAGGTTTTCATATTCACTGCACTGCAATCCATGAAAATCATTCTATGACTCAAAAGCAGCAGCAACACATTCAAATTGCATGTGTGCTGCTGTGTTGGGGTAGAGATTAGTTTCATCCAAGTTCTAGCACTGGGCCTAGTATGAAAGGCCCTTCATTCTATAAAATTTGATTTTATCAGTCATATTTACCAGGGGATACGGGCAGAGATACAGCCTCAGCACCGAATATTTGACCTGAATGTTGAGCGCAAATACACTTTTGAGAGTTCAGTTCTTATGGAATAGAAAAACAGAAAAGAGATGCTGCTTCACAGAGCCGAGATAGATTGCAAACTTCTATTTCTTCATACATAAGGAGTTGAGTTTTTATTCCCAATAACCGCAGCAAATGTCATTAAGATAGCTGATAGTCTTCTTTCAAGACCCATCAACTATCTTAGAACCTTTTCCCCATTTCTATTTATAAGAAATCTTTCAATTTAAGCAAAAAGTGGAAACTTAATGGTAGGCGAAATTCTCGGTGGTAAAGGTAAATGGTAAAGCAAATTCTTTGAGGGGACATAATTCATCATTTAGAGAATGTTGAAAATGAAAAAGCTTCAGCTTTGACTTTGTTCTGTCATATATATTACGGGGATTTCAACCTTGTAATAGTGGTCATCAGAAATTTGATTGGAAGACAGCACACATGAGCCTTGATAAAAAAAATAACGAAACATGGGTGCAATGCTACTTTCTTGTGAACTTCTGTGTGACCTGGTTTGAAGCCCTTTCAAGACAACAAGCTAAAACACAATCAACATTTTTCTTTGCAACAAAAAAAATCTCCAAACAGGACCATTCGATGCCCTTCACAAATTCACGTTTATAATGGCGAGATCCCCCAAAGGACGAGCTTAAACCATATAAACGGGCCTTTATCAAGGAGGAGTGTTGTTTTGGTTTTATGGCAACGTCAAAGGTGCGTGTTGTCCACGTGGAACGCTTTTCGGCCCTATTCAGGCCGGCGCCATGCTTTCGTTCATCGTGGGTGTTGATTTGGAATTCATTGTTCGTTGTCATTGGCTTCTTCGCCTTCGCATATGATCAGTCATGCTTTATTCTTAATCTAAAACCCCCCTCCCTCCCATGATGCTTTGCTTATGGTATCTTTGGCATTGGACTGGCGGTTTTGAGTGCCTTTGCCCCTACTACATGCCTCTCTGAACTTTAATAGGGATGCATTCTTCTAAATTTTGTATAAAATTCTAATCTTCGTGATATTGGAATAAGGAGGGCAGTAATCAGCCAGAGTAATCCCTCTGTGATATGGGGTAAAAGTATGACCACTTCCCTGTCTGACCTCATTTTGATCAAGATTTCTAGATTATATTGAGTAAAGAATTAAGTAACCTACCAAGTAGACCTTGGAGTTGCCGTAAAGGTTTTCCACTGCTTACTGATAATATTAATTAAAATTAGCTGCTGTAATATGCTTAGATGCCTATAGATATCCAGTTATTTGATTGTGGGTTAAATCTAGTTCTAATGCTAAAGTTATGGAAGTTTATGGTTCAGTTATCAATGTGCAGGGGTTAGGGAAGATTCCTCCATTTTGTCCAATTGTGCCACGGCAAAATTGGGAATTGATTATTTTAATTTATTTAGCTAAGGTGGGACCTCGGGGTGGGTTAGGGTCTGCCACCTGACTGGTGATAATATTATAAACATTGTTCCGGTAAGAGTAGGACCTCGGGGTAGGAGTAGGGTCTGCCACCCGATTTGGGATAATGTTATTCTGGAAAGTTTTTTTTTAAAACTCATGTGTACCATCTGGGTGTAGATTAAGCAACCCAGTTATCTGAACTCCATGTTTTACAAATGTCTTGTTCACTAGCTTTAGCAGATTTATAGTTTCGATTACATACATGTATGTAGGCAAGGGATTATACAATTGTGTTAGTTATGGAATCTTGTAATAAAGATCTAAAATCAGATGCGGCGAAGCAGCAGCAGCAGCCAAAACAGGCACCTCAGTTCAGACTCCTTCACTTGATAAATGCACATTGAATAGAAGGAAACACGAAACATGATAGTGCCCCATTATCAAGATGACCCAGTGAGGGGAACCGGGTTTTTTAGTATCCCTTTGGTTGCTGTTGGTAAATATGGTGTGAAACGATGTGTTTTGTTAACGGTGCTGGTTCCACAGTTGTGTTTGGGACCCTCCTAGATTTACCCGGAAGTCAAGTAGTGTCATTGGTATCGGAATGAAAAGCCGTTATTTTCATTGTTCAGCTGAGTTTTAGCTTCAAATCATTTTCTTTCTCAAGATACAGATAAAAAAAGTCAGTGAATGTAAACCATCAATATTAACAGTGGTCATAGTGACTAGGGCGTTGCACTATGCTAGGACTAAAAAAATTGTGATTGGCGTTATTAGAAAAAAAAAGTAGGGAGGTAGTCGGATTTTTTTTTCACATACCAGAACACAAATAGTGACACGCATACAAAAACAAATGGCACATGCACTTTTTCTGTAACACATCTTTTTATTGTAATTTTTTTGAATGTCCTGCAATCTTTAGAGTACCGAAGTATGACGTCATTAAATTCCTCTTTTTTTAAAAAATTTTTTTTGCACACAAAAAATATAGGGTCGGCGGTTTTAAAAAATCGGGTCGGTCGGTTTACGCCAATCAAAAAAATTTTTTTTGTAGGCCTTATCGCATCTAGCATCAAAACTGCAAGTTGTTTCCCACGCGGTACTTGATGGTCAGTGGTACAAGTGCAGGCTATCATATCAGAACAAGCACTTTAACGATTGATGGTTACCTATAGACCAAGTAGAAACTTATGTACAAAAATCTGAATTGCTAAGGTTGGATGATTAACATTGTGTATTAATTAAATTAACTTTAAATAGAAATAAAGTGGGGAAACACTCAAATTCCACAAAAATCTCTTGATGCAATGCATGGGAGCTTTTATTCATGCACTTCAATCATACCCCAAAATCCTGAATGTTTGTAGAATGGATGGGCTTGTTGAATGTCAATTATGCAATATCAATTTTGCATCCAAGGGTATCATGACAAAAAAGGTGCAATAAGAAATTTAAATTATTTATGAAAATGATGGATTTCTATTGTACCTATTTCATTTTGGCAAGAGTTCCATATAGTGCTGCAGCAAAGAAGCCCGGAAAACCCTATATTTTTCGAGTGTAAACGGTGAACACTAATTTGACAAAGTGCCATCATATATCAAAATGAAGCTTGAAATCTCAGGAATCCGAAACTGCATGATCAAAAAAATATAAAAGTGTACAAGTTGAGTTATGAGGGGGGCAAGGACACCCTATGAAATCGCCAATAAATGAAATGACACTTGTAGGCATCTACATTTTAGTACAACTTCCAATGGTTTGCGTTATAAGCATGTGCTTGGATTGCATGCGATCATATTATGTAGTTATACCATTTATTAGGTCCATATCAATAATTCTAAATAATTAGATCACCATGAAGGATGGGGTGGGGGGTACCCGGGAAATCAAACAAAATTAAATCAATACCACTATCCATGGTATTGTGCCTACCCCCTCTGAACTTAATTTTCTCCCCGGAATTAAAATGCTTAACTATATTGTTAAGGGATCTGGATATTCCATTCATTTTTTTTAAAACTTAACTGGATAAGGGGAGGGGGGGAATGAGGAGGGGGTATGGGGGCAGAGTAGTCATTAAAGTTGGGGTGTTTATTGGAGTGAAACTGTCATATATTTCAGTGTGTAAAAGTTTTGATAGGATTAAAGTAAATCATCATATAAATTTTACAGTTAGTTTTTAAATAATATTTTTCCTCTCATTCTTCTGATATTATTTTACTAACGTGTAACAGGGGCCGGCGTGGGGGGGGGGGGGGGGGGGGGGGGGGGGTGTTGCCACCCTAAAAACCAGAGAGCTTGACTCGGGAAGAAAGCTTGCCTCAAAAGAAAGAAATCTGCCTCAAAATCGTTAAATTGCCCCTTCTGAGAAGTGACCCCTGTTGCGCCCTTACCATATTTACACGGGTTGTTGTTCGCTCGAGTTTTTTCACTTTGTGAAAAAGATTTTGGATTATTGTTGTAATTGTCTACTTATGCAATGCTTTTTTTTTATTAAAATATTTCTTTGTTGCCGCATTTCGAGAGCAACAATTTGCCCCTATTTTCAAGGTATTATCCGGAACTCATTTGTACTGCACCTTTTTTGGCCTTAATTGTCTATATGAACCCCTCAAATAGTCTCCTTGAGGGACCCCTTTGGTAACCAAACGCAGGGCCGGAAATTTCGCCCTCGAACCACCGCGAACGCTTTCGCCTGATTTCGCGCCCCCACTGTACCCTTGCCGAACCAAAACAGGTTCGCGCAAATTTGTCCCATCAACCGATTAAAAACATTACTTGATATGTTATTTTGTTTATTTTCGACGAAATGAACGATACTAAATTCACTGATGTCAAAATAAGCGTCAAACATAGTTGAAAAGTTGAAATGTAAGTAAGAAAGTCATTATCAAGACCATTCAAGCGACGCATTTCACTTGCATGAATAACAGAATTATCAACAATGTTTTGCATTTTGAATCAATTTATCGATACAAACGATAAGTAAACTTCAAAAGGCTCATTCCGCATGGGGTTGTCGAATTTACTCCGTTATTTACCAATCATTTCCATGCCCACACTGAGCACGTCTGTCTGCTGTGAATTGTGATGTCATAACAATGTCATTTCCACAAAAATTTAGTTAATAATGTTAGGGCAAAAATATGCATAGTTTAGAAAAAAAAGATATATTGTCCCATTTGATATGTATATGATAATATTCAATTGAAATTTGGAAAAAATAGAAAAGTAGTTTTAAATAAAATCCCTTATCCAGGGGGTATCGAGGGCATGACTGTTTACGTCAAGCTTTTGACAGTGTCACACAGCAGATGAATTCTGAGCGAAGAAGCATTCGCCGGAGTTTTGAAAACAGATTACGTGACAAAAAAGGACTCATACTGGGAGTTAAATAATAATTGCATGATTTCAAGATGTCGGTTATCGTCGTCAAAATCGGTAGCAAAGGCGGAAAGAATTTAATATGGTGCCACAACCCTATGAATGCGGCAGCCAGCCTCACGAAAAAAACTGCAGTTGAAGGATGGGCCAGTGGTGGCAGAGCAGACGAAATTAATTGAATTCATCCCACAAAGGCTACAGTAAATCAGTGGCCAAGAGAAATAAATCTTACACATCTAAATACGATGTACAGGTGACGTTGTAGCAAGCCGGTGCGAGTTGTGAAAGAAAATATGCGTATGTCAAACAAATCAAATTGTTCAAAAAATTAAAGGATAAATGTAATAAAGGGAAAGTTGTCAGTGATGTACTGAAACGTCGATCATAAAACTTGCAACCAGTTCCTATTAGAATGTTATTAAGACTAGTACACGTCCTTATTTATTCAATAATTGAGAATGGTGTTTGTTAGGTTCTCACAAACTCCTATGAGAACCTAAAGCAGAGAACTGCAGGTTCTAAGGTTCTCGCAAAGGTCATTTTGCGAGAACCTGAATAGGTTCGCAGACAGAATCCGACGAATTCAGGGCCTGCAACGTAGGTGGTGAAAACACCTTAGGCACTTAAGTGTTAATTGCTTGTCCTTTTAGCCAAAAATACAGACAACAAGACAATAACAGAACAAAACAAAAGCAAAAGAAAACAAAGAATTCCGTTAAACGCATAATTAACCAGTAATATACTTATATTGAGAGGGTGTACGTTCAAGGATTGACATACAGAAGAGTAAACCTATGGGAATTGACTGTTGGTAACTTTTGGCAACACTGAATAGAAGACCACTTACAACTATTCATGATTACAAAAGTTGCAATCATAGAAGTGGAAAAGGGGGTACGGGGATGTGCGTTATTTCCGTTTTGTATAATGAACGGTCCATTTTTCTTTAAAAATTGGTATAAAAATAAGGTCGTTTCTGTTTCAAGTATATTTTTACTGTAATCAGGCATTGAAGAATGCTAAAACCACAAATGGAAAAAAGTGACGCCAGAATGGCTCAAAATACATTTTAAACAGCTATCTCTCAAACGTCTGGCCTCTTCGCCCCAAAACCACGCAACAAAGAGGCATAAGGGATGGGGTAGTAAATCTTTAATTTTTGGTATATTTCGGCGGGGTAGGGTGTCGAAAAAACGGACGAAAATCCCCTACCCAAACCAAAGTGAGAATCCCCCCGGGTTGTGTAGATCATTTAAAATTAATATTATGAAAGGGTCGTAACTATATGTACCACTCAAACCGGGATTGTTTCATCATGGTTGATATTACTCTTTCTATGATAAACTTTACCCTCGTCTAACAAGGGGGTGGTTACAACCCCCAGTTGAACTTTCCTCCGGCGCGGTTAAAATGGCTAAAAGCTTTCGTAAAAAGCTTCGGCGTAATCTTACCTCGTCCTTTCCGGTCATGAAGAAAAAAAAAAATGTTGTTTGCCTCCATTTTAAAAAAATTCTGCACAGTATGGCTCTAACTCTTATTTTTTGTAATACTCGTCATTACCATTTAGAGATGAAAATCGCATGGAAAATCCGATATATTCCACCTGTTTAGCGCAAAATGGGATTTCGCTATTTATGTGGGAAAATGCCACTTTTGCTGATTCGTGGACTCTATGACGTCAATGTGACGCCATATTAGGTAAGTTAGTACTTATTGTGGTTGTAGCAATAGAAAGAAGACTATACATATGTACGCTTATCAAAATCATAAGCCATCAGTGCTTTATAACAAACTTGCGGGGCTAGGCATTAAATCCCGGGGGGAGGGGTATATACACCCCAATATATTTTGATGAGGGGGATGGTCAATACGATCATCTCCCAATGTTGATGCCCATTCACTGTTTTTTGACCAAAATAACCTCATATTACCAATATTGTTTTTAAACTTTTTAAAATGGTAAATTTCCGCGAATTCGCGCGCATTTGTTTCAATTACAATATTTTAATGAATTTTAGCTTCTAAATGGCAACATTTTTAGTGCGCTTCACAGCGCACAGGTGTAGTAATGGACATTTTTCAGCAAACCCCATTCATTTCATAAATTTAATCCAACCCCAATGGTCAAAAAGAAATTTACGACCATGCCTGCGGGGGGTGGTATCCCCCCTTAATCATTCTCAGCTATAAAAGAGTTACGCTGCAAGCCTAGTACCATTTTAGCTAAGAAAGATGAGCCTCAGGCTTATAAATTAACTAACCATTTCTAGCGGAAGATGAATTTTGCCACAGGCTTACAGATTATGACTCTCTAGGTAAGAGGATTGCACGGCATGCATTATATTTACTGCCGCATCAATTGCTTAGCCAAGAGGGTGCGTCGCCAGGTCTAAAAAGTACTTAAATAATCAGGGCTTGCTGAAAGGATTGTGCCCCGGCCTATAAATTACTGAATTTTACTGAACTTATTTCTTAGGTAAGAGGATTGCGCTGCAGGCCTATAGATTACTGAATATTAATACATTTCTTTTACGAAAGAAAGCTTACACGAGGCCTATAGATTTATTGATGGAAATAAAAGAAATGTAGAGGTCGTAGGCCTATAATCGATCTGAAACAATCCATTTTAGATAGGAGGGTTTGACGCTGAGGCCGATATAAATTTCAACTAATAATCCTTCTTTAGCCAAGAAGGTGGCAACGTAGGTCAATAGCGAAAGGAAACCATAAAGTCACCCCGTCGCCTCACTGTATTTGGGTTTTAGGAGAATGTCCAGTTATCTAACCTTAACCCTTACCCAGTGCGCAACCAGAACTTTTGCAAAGGGGGGGGGAGCAGAAGGGTTGCGGTGAATTTTGTGAGGGTGGATGCCTAATTGGTCCTTCGCCAGGGGGTGGCAAGGGTTTCTGAGCAGAGGCGCACCCCCTCCTCCGTAGTGTTTAAACCCTTGCCCTTACCTAAGATGATTCAAAAAATTATGAAGTGACAAAACCGTGGACAGTCATCGCTTGACACGATGTCTGCAGATGTATAGTAAAATTGTAATGTTTATTTCCCTCCACCCCCCCCCACACACACACACCATATACACACACAACGACAACAACACCATACAACATACACACACCATCCACACAAACAATCACAAAACTCCTTGCATGATCAAACAATTTTCTCCAAAGTGCAACCACTGGTTTCTGACAGCCAATTTCAAAACAGCATGGGGGTGGGGTAAGATTGGGGGGGGGGGGGCGGGGACAAAGAAAGGGCTAGTTATGAACTTTTTAGAAGGTTTTCCCGGTTGTCAAAATTGTGGTCAAAATATATTATTGAGACCAACTCCTAGATTTGTGATAATATATACATGGGCCCCAAGTATTCAAAATTTCTCATACGGAAAAATAGGGGGGAACCTTTGACCCCCCAAACTTAATTGTACAAGTTTTTAATTTTTGCATCATGGATTTCCTGACTCCTGGGACTTATAGCTACAAATTGAGATATGACAACCTTTGTTAAAATTAGGGGTCAACCACCTATCGAACAAATTGGTCCTCTGGCTGCACTGCACTAATATGTATCCCTTTTCAAAGTTCTACAGTAACAGTTTTTGCCCTGAGGTTATAGGTTTTTGTTAGTGTAAGGCCATAAATAAAGAAAATTGGTTTTCCTTTATAATTTTCAGGTGGTCATATGGAACTCTTTCGAAATTGGTTTCTTCTGTTAAAGGTGCAACAAGAGATTTCACATAATCAGGTGTTCTTAAAATGAAAGTACTGATTTTTTGGCCCTGATGTAAATATTTCCAATCAAAAATATCAACCATCTGACAGGTTAAGCTGAGAAATGTGTTTTGTTTTTTGTAGCAAAAGTTGTGAAAATTTCGTATAGGAGCTAATACGAAATTCAGGCTAGGTTTGATACTATTGCCATATTTATAAGCATTCCACAAGCACTTTTTTTCTTCTCTCTTTTAAGACATTTTGTTGCCATAAAACTACAAGGTGAAGAAATCTAATGAGTGTCTAATCTGTAACGAAATTACTATTATCCCAATTCTGGTGCCGTCAACATCTCTTGTTCACTTTAACTAACTAATTTTATATATTTTATGCAATTTATTTTAGTAATGAAATAAATCTTGTAGACTTTGCCTTATTTGTGTTTCTTTTGTTTCAGCCATTGGACTGTATAGGTTATCACTAGTCAGAATGGGTGATACGATGGTCTGCGTAAGTAAGTCAAATAGTGCTTGAATGTCTTTAGATAAGCAATAGTGCCCAGGGGGGTTAAAGGAAAGACAAGCTAAGACGTATTGTGTAGTCACAGTGGCGGCGCCAGAACTCTTTTTTCCTGGGGGGAAACCAGGGGGCAAAGTGAAATTTTTTTTTGGGCGGGGGGCAAAGTGAAATTATAGGGGGGCAAAGTATCAAATATTTGGAGATTTTTAAACCACTTTTTGGCCAAAATCACTGATTTTCTCCCAAATTGTAAAATTTTAACCAATTTGGGTGATTTTTGGGCCCTAAATCGCCACATTCTCTCTTCCCTGGCCAAAAAATCCCAAAATTTTTTGGCTGGGGGTGGCCAACGAGGTAAGAAAAATTTGGGGGAACAAGACCCCCCCATGCCCCCGTGGCGCCGCCACTTTAAGTCCACTTTCAGCCCAGCGCTATCAAATGTGTCGTTCATCTCCCCGTTTTTCCCCCATATCTGGGTTGTGACAATTAGGGCCCTGGTCAGCTAGTGACTCCGTGGATTAATTTCCAGACTTTTATGAAATAACGCATAAAGTCTGCAGTTTTATTCCGTACAAGTCGATGAATTCCTCGGGTCACTTGTGACCCACCCAAGGTCGCTAATTGTCAAACCCCCCATATCTGGTATTCATTTTGTAGGTGATATGGGTCCCACCGAGACAACCCATGTCTGAAGCTCGATTCATGCTGGGCTCCGTGGGATGCGCCAGTCAGAGCTGTTTGTTTATTTTCATTCATCATCAAATCCAAGGACAGAGTACCTCCAGTTCTAAGATGTTTGGAATTTAAACACTCTAGTAGTGGGACAAATCTACTCTAACATGGTAGATTTGTTGAATTTTCTCTCATAGAACAGTCAAGTATCATGTTCTTGCAGAGCCTGATTCTGTATAGAGCCCAGCCTCAGCTATACGTACAGTATGGCCTGTAGTAGTGACGGCCATAACAAGTTTGGATAGAGAACTTTAAACGAGGCACTGTCTGTATTATATGGTATGTGTTGGTTGTATGTGAGTGGTACATGTTAATTAAAATATTAACCCTAAAGTGATTCATTCATGTATCAGCATAATTGATGGATTTCAATTGAACTTGGACACCAATGGGCCTTAGATAAAGGCAGAGGGATTTGAATTAATCAACAATGCATTGCAATGTGTTTATGGTCTGTACTTAGGGATAAGAAGAAACACAATGCATGTGCATGATCATGCCAAAATCCCAAGTACTTGACCTTGTGGGCTAAATTGTGTAAAGTCCAGCGGTTTCATGGGTTAGAACAGGATTTTTGTGAGATCACAGACTTACATTGAAGTGAAATTCCCCCAAAACCGGCATTGTGGGATGGACTCAAACACCCTCTGATAGGCTCATGTGGTTTCAACACAATGTTGGGTCAAAGGCCATTCTAAGGGTCATTTGCGAAATGTTTTGTGGTCTTAACACACTTCTTGGAACAAAATTTTTAATCAGGACTGACATGTTTTAGTATAGTCACAGTAGGCACATATTGCAGTGCAGTATGGGATTGGTTCAAAAACACACTCTGGGTATTACCCCATAACACATGAAAAATAATGATTTTGAAATATGCATTGCACCCCTCTGAAGAAGAATTACATCAGCTATCATTTGCTTATTTTTTGAACTAGTAGAGGATAATTTGTTCCTGATGTATTTACAGTTTGTTCTAATTGTTTTCACTCAGATGGATTTAACTTTGCCTTTCCCTATGTACTGGGATCATCACAGTAGTGCATAGTCAGTCTATAGTTGTGTGTAAGGATCAGCATGGTGGTGAAGCTCTTTCAATATAGCACACTCCCAAAATGATCCAAAAGACGAAACAGGACAATACAGACACAGACACAAACCGGTTTAGGCGTTTGATGTGGAGGTCATGTGTGGTTCCCTGACCCGCAATACAAGCTCATCTCATATGTGATTCATACAAAAAAAATCAGAAATACCCTAACAGTGGGATTATTTTTTCAGCTCCAGTAGTGGGTTTTGGAATAATGAAAGATTACCTTAAAACATATCCTTTTTATCGCCACGATTTCACTTTTATGTGAAAATTGGATTTTATTGGCCTTCAACGCCTATAAAGGATTGTTGTCTAACATGTTGTCAAAAAATGTTATCTTGAAAACATATAATTTTGGAGCAATAGAATTTAAAGTGCAAGTGTTTTAAAGTACAAAATTTCTGCTGTTGTAATTGTATACCTAGTGAGTAAACCATGTAAATCATTGACAAGTGTAAAGAATAAAAACTATTTGTTTTGCATCTTCACTATTTCCATTTCCATTTTCACTCCAAGTTTAGCACCGCTTGGAAAAAATTGTTGCAAAACATACCAAAATTACCTGATGATTTAGTGAGTTTTGGCCAATAATTGTAAACAAAACCCTGGCCCATCTTTGCTCGTTAAAATTTGAAAATGCAGGTTAAAGAACTGTTTCTGCTTTAAGTTTTTGAGGAACCTGGTTGGTAGATAGATAGATTAGAATAAATAAAATTAATGCTCGTTTGTTTGTTTGTTTGTTTGTTTGTTTGTAACAAGGGACCAGTATGTTGATGTTGGCATGAGCAGAGTAATAACAGGTGAGTTTAGGTTCTTGGAGGTTCAAACATGCCCGGGGGGCCAGTTGTATTAAAAGGTGGGATATATGCAGAACATGGACTTCTTAAAAGGCACCCTAAACGAGTATTGCCACCGACTTAAAAACCATAACCAAACAAGGATTTTTGTTTTGTCACCATATACAAGTCTTTTTGTCAGTTATTGCGACCCTTAAACATGTAAGTAATGCATTGTGTGAAAATTACCCCTTAATTATCTGCTTTGCTCATGTGCTTTACTTCCAAATTAACAATATTTTGATGATTTGATTTCGGCGGTAATCACAATTCAGGGGTAATTAAAAAAAAACATACCCCTTTCCTATATTTTGCTTTTTTGACCACATAAGCAAGTACGCAACGTCGTTAATAGCCCTGTTGGAAAAAGAGACCTTTTTACGCATTTATTGTTCACGCACATATCACCTTTTGAATACATGCCCCCCGCCCCCCCCAGGGAAAAATGGTGTCAATGTAATTTGGAATATTCAATTGATCCATGATCATTTTAACCATTGACAGGTGGTAATTCTGTACATAGCCTCAAGAGAAACAATGTGTAGATTTGCAGGATTTTTGCAATTTGGGTACCACGTAATAAAATTTCATAAACATTTATGACAAGAGAAGAAATGTGGATGGACCAAAAATCATGCTACCTGTCTCTTTTTTTGCTACATTCTGTGTTTGTGTGTAAAATAGTGCTGTCTTCTATCTTGACGATATCTCAAGCGTGTATTTGATCTATTTAGATTACTTTTTCTCTGCTAGTCTAAAAAAAGTGTTTTCATCATGTGGTCTCTTGCATTATAAGCATGTTAATGCTCTGGCATGGGACTTTTATAATATACTGTTTCATCTCATTACTTGTGTAATATTGTTAAAAATAATTGAATGTAAAGTTGAGTATATATATGGTTTTAGGCTAATTTCGTAAAAGTGCTTAGAAGGGTTTCAGTTTTGCGCTGCTAAAATTGTGTTATATTATTAGTTTTATATGCGGTATTGCTTAGAACGTTTAGTGCAATCTGGATTAAGTTTCATGGGCGGAGTCCGGGGGAGTGTGCATTTTATGGCATAAAACAAATACTCCATTGGATTCATGCCATACTCCGATTTTTGTAAACCGTGTTACATAAAAATTGGGAATTTTGGTAATTATTTTTTAGTTCTTGGCATGGCAAAAATCAAGGCAATTGGCCCAGTTGACAAAGACTTTAAGGGCAGCACCCCTGCTGGCCTTGTGCTATTATTCACTGTCAAACTGAGCGTAAGTGCATATTTTTTGCCAATACCCTGAAAACTAAAAATACAATGATAGAATGTAAATCATACAGGTGTATAATACGACAATACGCGTCTGAATTTTTCAGGTCCTCGTGCTAACTAAGTGTGAGATACACCTGGACTAGGCGATCGTTTTCTTCTGGTATCCACGTGAACAGTCTCTGGGTCAGTGGAAAATCTCACCCCTAGATAGTGAGAGGACCAGGTTGAAGAATGAATTTTATGTCGTTAATAATTCAATAAGATGTGCTGTGTGTATTTTGGAAGCGCTAAGGGGAATATTTACGAGGACCGAACAGCGGACTGTTACATTAGGCCAAGGGTTCTGTAACAACATAAGGGCAGCCAATGTAGTAGCATAGAAAGCATTTGTCGAGCACACTCACTGTTTTAAAGCTGATTATAGCTGTTTAGATAAATATTAGGACAATGCGCACTCATGGTCAGTATGAATTCAAACATAAACCCTAGGTTCTTGAAGGGTTTTGCTTTAAGTAGAAACCCTAATTTGGAACCACTGATAGAAAAAAATGACATCAGAAAATGTCAGAAGTTTTTTATGTAGGACATCGCAAAGTTCTTTTATTGAAATAGCAGGTTAGGCAAAAGTAATAGTAAGAGTAAACAAGCTTTTAAATCCAGAGTAAAAACAGTTTCACGCATTTTAATATATTACCAGGCTATATTTTTAGTTTGAATGTGCGCGGTCTTTGGTGTGTGAGCCATGCCAAGCATGGGAAGGGGGAATTGGTGTTAAGAATTTGATTGGCGATGGTAAGGGTTTTGTATGGTGCGGTACTTTGGTGCACCTGGCACAAAAAGTATCTCGCATGTTTTTCGATCATACAGGCCAAAGTCAGACCCTTTTGTTTGTTTTTTGAAAGTTTCGAATATACATTTTGTTGCCGACTGTAGTCTTTCTCTTTCTTTTATCACCTCGCTTGTAAAAAGCGTGCAAAAAAGAGATAGAGTGCCCGAAAGACTCAAACCCCCAACCAATAGTTGCAGTTTGGATTTCAATGGTCCACTGTGTGGTACAACGAAATAATACGGGTTATTTGAATTTACACAAAGAAGGTTTCTGACTGAATGAGCGAGAAAAGTCTACTTGCAATATGATTGTGTCTGCAGCGGTGGGTACAGTACATGCAAGTCCATTGAAAATCCCAAAACTGCAACTTTTGGGGTGCGTCTTCCGGCGTCTATCTCATGCCATGGCTGGCAGTCGTTTACAAGGGCGGTGTTACATGACAGAGCAAGAACCTAGGCAACAAAATGTAGATTTCGAAAACACCTTGCCAAAGTCTGACTTTGCACAGCCTGAGCGAAAAACAGGTCCGACGAACTTTTGTTGCCCAAGGTGTATTTAGTAAAAGGTGTGGATAGTACTTTTCCCTTCCTCGAGTGTTGATTGTCAGGGTATGACGCAGAGTGAGACAGCAAGAAAAGGTGGGCGTTAATTACAGGAAGCATAGCATTCCACGGAGCATATAAAGGCAGTGCAAAAATGCATTATGCAAACATGTTCGATGCGCTGAGTCCCTGCGCGAGGATGAATAAAAGGGAGTGAGTACAGTGTGACTTTGGCCTGATTTTTTTAAGTGTTGTGAAAGTATTTTCCATTCATTGCATAAGACAAAGCCTTAACAAGGAAGTCATCATCCAGTCTGGGGGCTCTCTGTGCATCTGCACCGCATTCCTATTAAAGAAACACAGGTACACCATATCGCAGGAAACACCAGGCATCCAAGGACGCTGGGGTTACTCGCACGGTGAGAGAAGTGATCGAGTTACTCTTGCTGGTAGATGCACATATGAAAGTTTTGTATGCAGTGCTCTGCAAGCTGCCAGGATATGGCGGTTAATACCAAGGTTAAATAGTGTTTACCTATGGTAAGAGATTATGGATGAACGGATGTTGTTCGCAACAATTAATTGTTGTTCGAGTACTGTTTGGTTGAAAGCCTTTCATCCTCTTTTTCCTATTACTTTCTTCCTTCATTTTCCTCTATCTGCGCTTCCTTTCCCTCATTAATGCTCTTATTCATTCTGTCCTTTTCTCTTCTTCACATCCTCTATTTCTCCTTTTTTTTCATTTCTTTCCTTCACTATTACAAATAGTTAATACTCGTTCCTCTTTTCTTCCTCTCTTATATTCAGCTTCCTACTAAATTTTCCTATTACTTCCTTGACACTCCTTACCTCCTAGCCTTCTTATTTCACTTTTCCTCTTGATTGCTTCTTCCTCCTCCTCTAGCTGCTTCTTCCTTGCAATTATCCCTCTTCCTTGCAATTACCCCTCTACTTGCAATTCGCCTAAGAAGTTAACCACTATTCCTGGTTACTTTTAACCTCCTCAGCTCTCCAGCCACTAGGTACTATAATCGCTCTTTCCTATACTCGGATCTACCTAGAAGTACGACAAAATTGACATGCTTATAAGACAATGTGACATGTGACATCACTTGGCAGAAAGCTGGCAGACGATCAGAACAGAATTTAGACCCCAAGCTTTCCAAAAAACTATGCCAAATGAGGAATATAATGCGAATTGTTGCATTCAGAGTGATGGCAATTATTTTAAGGTCAACCTGAAAAGACGCCAGTCCTCTATAAGCCGCTTTCCGCTTTTCAGAGGATCGCAGCGCAGTCAGGTCAGGTGGTCAAGTGGAATGGCTGCCGGTTCAGGATGAGTATCGAAAGGTGCATGGGAGCCAGGATAGAGCAGACGACTGTGTAGAAATAAGTTTTCTCGAATGAGCATAGATACAAAATGGAGCGTTACCAGCATTCTTAAGTCTGGCGCCAGATTGGCGAGTGGTTTCACCATCACAGGACATAGCAGATGTTGTATTGTATTTGTCAGACAATTATTACCCGTGAAGGGGATGTCATTCAAGTTATGCAGGGGGATAACCGACACAACCACCAGAAGTGGTATACATACCATCCAAAAAGTCGGAAATGCATAGTAAGAATTGAGAAAGGGCTTATTGGTTCTACTACATGGACTACACGTCCTCCACTACCCGCCACCACACATTTAGAGCTACAGTATGTTGGGTTTTAACGAAAAGATTACAAATCTTGATAAGAATATTTCAATTCTATTCTATCAGACGGATTACTAGTCTATGCCCCAGGCGGTCTTGCGACATTATTGACTGAAGCCCAGATGTAGAACGGTTACACATAGCAATACCCAGGCAGACATTCCTACTACTCCAGTTATCAGTGGTAGGAGGTAGGAGCACGGAGCAAACATAACACGCTGCTCAGAGAGGCAGCAGTCTATGGTAAAGTCGTGCTATACATCATGAATGTTTGTATGTGAATTAATGTAAGGTATGTGTATCTAATCGAGTGCAACAAACCTTAAATTCACCATGATGAAATTTGGCCTACAGGAACTAGGTTACCAACTCTCATCTCGTGTTTGGCTCTTGATTGTATGTCTCCGGATTGGTCATATTAGTTAAGTTTGAACTGTGCATTGAGTAAACACTGCATTTCTAAAAAAACTAAATTGAGTGTAGGCCATGTGGAATTGCTATGCCCTTGAGAGGTTTTCTTGTTCCCTCACTAAAGCTTTTGTTTCCTGTTTAACGTATCAAGGCAAAAAAATGTTTGAGTTAAAATATAAACATAAAAATCTTGTTTTTTTTTTCTTGAACTTCTTTGTCTTTTTGTGGGCACCAGCATCGCTGGCAAGACCACATTGCAATCTGTGCTGCATGTGTTAGTGATCATAAAAAGTTGAAGATTACTGTGTGTTGTCACTAGAATTTAAGGTTGTTTTCATAGTACTAAGTTACTATGAAAAAAAATTCTTATTTTGTGTCTTTCTTTGTAAACCATTTTAGTTCAGGTTGATTGTATTTCAAACGTTAGCGCAGGCAAAGCCTTCAAGGGACACTAACAAAGAAAGAATCCACTTTTAGCTGAGGATTAGTCAATCACAGATGGCCCTATAATCTGGTATTGGTACACCTTAGAGATCCTGCCCTACTGAAAAATGGAGACAACGTATGAAGGATGGAATTGTAACCTCCATGAATACTAACATGTACATTCGATTGGTTCACAGTGAACATGGTGGGTTTTTCCAACCAATCGGCAACATGGTAGGAATTGATGGTGGGTCTGAAGAGGGCCAGAGCTTAAAATATTTAAAAAGACGCAGTTCAATGAGGGTTTAGTTCCAAGGGAATATATGATGCATTCACCAATACGAAATGCTGTATGAAAAGCAGATTGTGCTCAGGGGTACGTAGATCAAGGTTAATAAAGTAGACAATATATAATCCTGTCACTTCCATTGCCCAAATAGCGGTGTTACATACGCACGCCGTAGAGGAGGCTGTGGTACCACAAATATATGATTCCATTGATCAGTTGGCGTGGTTCGGTCTTGTAGGAATGCGGGCATAGTTCTGATGCAGAGAAAAGAAAATTCTATGGCAGAGAGTATAGGTAATAACAATAAGAACAGTCAAGGACAGTGATTAAGGCAAAGGAAACTATGGAGGCACAAATTGGTGTTGCTATTGTTTGTTGGCATAAATTGAAGTTTATTCTTGAAAATTTTTCCTGTAATAACACAAAAGCAGATATTTTACAGGCAAGAAATAGACGTGTTGAAGTGGTCTCTTCAAGGTTCTATAATCTGCCTCAATAACAGTCAATAACAGATCCTAAAGTTGATTAGAAACATCGGAACAATTGTTGGATATTAGCATCAAAAGTTCATGTGCGGGGTGCGAATAATGCACCATAATATGGGGGACACGCACTCATGCAAGTCGAAGCAATACTTCAATTGTTGTAAAGTGTTTGGACTTTTATTTGAAATTTTGTAAGGCAAAGCTTTGTCAGCATCAGAATAATAATATGGTTGGCTTTGTTTTGGGTGAACAGAAAGAAAAAAATATCAAACTCTGGCAAAAAATACAGGCTCATCTTGAATCGCCCCATATTGTGATCTAGACATGTCAGGCGATATATCTCAAGCATTCGCAATATTATATGAGTCACATCAGGAAGGTGTGGTTTCGATTGGTTGGTATTGTTGGTGCATATTTAAACATCAAGCCAAAGATACAATATAATAACTGATATCCAGCTTTGATTATTTCGTAAATAATGAATCCAATAGCTAAACCCAACCAGTCTTAATGAGGACATGATGCAGAGTATGGTGGAGATCAACATTTAGTGCCATCCGTAGGCAGATGAGAGGCCGATGGCATGCTACTGCCATTTACCAATACAGACACAATGAGGGTCATTCGTTGAGGTGAGCACTGGTATTATGTGAAATCATACACACACACGACATACACACAAGCACACAACCCACACAGCAAAATTTGGACAGTTAATGGTCTAGGCGAATGTGGCTGTGTGGTGCTTCTTGGTGCAACAGGCTTGGTTGTGTAAGTGGATTTAGCATATCCACGGGGAATGAATCTGCAATTCTGTTTAAAGTGACGGAGATGCTTTTTAGGATATGAATTTTCTCTTCAAATTTCACTGGATCGGTTGTAGACCACTACCGAGAACGTTACCCCCCCCCCCCCCCCCTTGGAAGGTTTATGGTCAAACAGTTGCAAAAGAAAACGCAAACTGGTTTTGCAACTGGCCGACTATCGTATCTTTCCCTTAGAAAAACCATGCTTTGAATTCTGTCGTGCCACGGACTAGAAAATACTAAATCATCATCTTATACATAAAGACGGCGTAACCGGCTTATTCACTTCAGCGGGATCTAATGAATGAGTATAAGATTTCCAAAGATGTAAAAAACCTAGGTCGAGAAAAATTGGGGGCGCTTCTTTCTGAAATCTGAAAACTACTAAATATCATCTTATTTTTTTAACATAAAGACGGCGAGTCTTCGGCCTTTATTCACGTCATGGTGATCTAATACCTTAGTAAAGCATCCAAATACGTAAAACAACAGGGTCGCAGGGAAAAGTGGGGGCGCTCTTTCTGGAAGAGAAATCTCCTCATGTCTCTTTAAGGAAAGTGAGCTTGGAATAAGATACCCTGCAATATGCCTTGTCGAGATGCACTCCAAAGTACTTCTGTTTGGATTGTAAATGATCCGGTACATGGACGTTGAGTACAGAGCTCCCCTCGGTAGACAATGATACTGACCCAATAGACAGACACTTGAAGATAAATTACGCTTCCTGCTGCCCCTGATGGAGGGTATACCAGCAGGCGTGGCTGTCACAGAGGCTGGATTAAATGTTAGTAATGGTGCAGCGGATGGCAAAAATTCTTCACTCAGAGACTTTTTTGACAAGGTTGAGTTACAGAGATATTTACAAAGAAAAGGATGCGGATAAATGGGTGATACAAGTCCTGTCTGGTGCAATATGGTCAAGACTTGTCTAAAAGGATAGGAGCATAGTTATATAGTGAGCCTCTCGTATACCTTTGTATTAAATGACCATTTGTATGTGGTATTGAAGGGTAAAATACTACTCCAACATATCAAAGGGTCTTATCTGATGATGCCCAGATGGATTGTATTTTCAAATTTGTTCAGGCCCCTGATGGAGAAAGGCTTGCAAGCTTCAAACATTCCACTTTCAAAATTGGAGCCCAAGATGCATAAAACAAGGTATTTAACACAATTAGAAATAAAAGGCATTGTTATCAGGGGGGGTTTCGATTATAAATTTAATGCATTGGTTGTCAGCTATCTTTTAAAATCTGTTTGTTACAGTGTCGTTGCAAAGCAAGCGGACATAGGGATTGCTTTGGTAGCATGTCTTTGTGTGTATCTGTGGTAAAATGTGTTGAACCAAATGTGTAACCTACAAATGCTACTGTTTCCCACAAGTGATGTGATCTGGGAAAATCGCCCAGGTCGCAGAGGACAGTTGAAAAAAAAAAATAAAGAAAAAGACTGTAAAATGTTATAGTCGTACTTTATTTGTGTCAGATTGTATAAGGCATGACTTTTGATGTGTGTATCAATGAAGAAAAGAAGGAAACAGGTGGAAACTAAATATTTTAAACTCTTCAGTGATAGTTTCACAAACTGAAAATATAATTCCCCACCATGTGGCGGGTTTCCCAGATAGCATCACATATTTCTTGGGACACTTGCATGCATGGTCCTTGGATAGTGATCCAATGTGGGGACCTCATGTGACATGGAGATCATGGACATTATCCACATTCACAAACCGTGACGGGAGATGACACTATGGTTCCATGAAACACATTCTTTCTCAAATTAGAAATCATGTCCATTGTACTTAATGAAACTATTTGGCCCCGCCATCTGCTACCAAAAGACCACCTACTGGCACAGACAATAATTGGTCTATACAGTGTAACTTATTAGACCCATACAACTGTTTCAATATACTTAATATAATTATTAGGATGGTAAATCAATAGAATGTATTAAATGATCACTTCTACAGTAATGGAGGAAAAAATTGCACATTCCCAAATTCCCGATTGAAACTGTAAGTGCACATGTATGAAGCGATGGAAAGTGGATCTAATTTATTGTTACAACTCTTGCAGAGAGATGCTAAGGACCGAAGAATGAGCATTGATAGCAGTGGCAATTTGGCGGGGAGATACTTGACCCAGCGTGTGAAGAACCTTTGATGCTGTAAGCCAATCCAAGATCAAACACAAGTCTGTCCTTGACTGAAGTACAGCAGAAAACAAACCCAGCCAAGAGGACAGAGCAAGACTGAGCGTAGGTTGTGACTGTGGATCATTTGGGTGATACAATATACCCAGAAATTTTGTATGATTCCAGTTTTGCATAATTGTCCATCTGAAACAGAAAAAAAGTAGTCGGTTTCGGGTCCAACCTATGCAAAAATATGAAAGTATGATACTTACTCTGTGGATATAGGACGCTGTCTACTCAAACATCACCAGGATGATGGAACAATTGCCTGCCAGTCACTGTAAGGAGACATGCTTTTAAAATTTACCACCCTATCCATGTAAAGCGATTGATTAGTTTGGGTTGTTCTTTTCTAAGAATATAAGAGGCGAAACCAATAAACTGAAATCTAGGCCTTACACAGTTCCACAAAAGTGCACAGTTCAGAACTATTCAAGTTTACTTGAATGACAGGTGTTTCTTCTGAAATGTTTGATGGGGACAGCAATTTTTGGGACTGGTGACACACACACCAGCCACCAAAGACACCAATTTTCAGCATCGTTTTGGAGTCATGTAGCTGCATTGAAGTGCAGAGACGTCGATATTGTGGGGACAAGAGTACCCAAATTATATATTGCAATCTGTGGTGACAGATACAACGTGCGATTAGCGTGTGTTGTACAGCCCAAACACGGCACCAATACGCAAAAATATGGGAATTCGGTTTCATGTAATCATCAACGCAATACTATGTTTGTATTAGTTGGAAGCCCATTTTTAAACACTATTTTGTCAAGTCAGTGTCTGCTTGCATAATAATACATAATATGGATGGCTTTTTCGGCTAATAACCGAAAAACCTGCGCCCTCGCCAAGAAAGAGTTATCTGGGCTCGGGCTATGTTCTGTTATCAACCTCAGCCATCCAATATTATTAAGTACACACCCAGCTTCTCCCTGTTTTTAGCTACTTCTCAGCTAATCTGTTGCTGTTTGTGGCTGCGTAGACAAACTTGATCTTGTTTTCATGTGGTTTGATCGGAGGGGAAAACCATAAATTTGATTCGCATCTTCATTCATCGCCGAAATACAAACTTATTGCCTAAACGGTTGAAAACGAGATTGATGAAATACAGGAACATCTTCGGTTTGAGCCTCAAAATCACTATGAAATAAATCCACTGAAACTATCACTAAAAATCTGTAACAAACCCACTGACAAGAGTACCGCTGAAATAAAAAAAAAAAGTGATCACTGAAATGAGCACTGAAATGTGATAGTTTCAGTAGGATAGCCAGTTTCATTGATTAGTGGAGAACCTGGACATTTAATACACCTGCAATGCTACAATCCCATGGAAATGATCACACTTTTCAGGATATTCATGTATTTCAGCGTTACTCTTTTTGAGTGTTCATAGAGATTCATAATGAATAGACCTGCAAGTACTCTGCAATGGTGCAGACAGCCTCGAGGTGTCCATTATTTGTCTATGCAGCACATAACAGGTATATTGGCCTGAAACTATCGTCTAAGAGAGAGAATAGACCATTTAAGAAACTGGCCAGTGTATCACATAAGAATGCGAGTAAAAGTAATGCAAAGAGGATACATTATATACTCAAATAGCAGATAGAAGTTACCTTAGTGAATATCATTATATTAGTATTGTTTGATTCATTAATCACATTTGACCTCTCACATCCATGCACTGTGCATTTACAGCCTGTATTCCCCAGCTCCACAAAGCAAAAGTCCCCAGGCATTCCTCTTCCTTCGAATCAATGACTTTTCAAGAAAGAGGAAAGTGGCTGCCTCTGCCAAAGGAAGGTGATCGCATTCACGAATCGCAAGCACGAAAGCAAATCAAGGACAGCGAGGGATTTCGAATCTTGGAGGAGAAACGCCCACTCACCACCAGGACAGATGTTCAGGAACAAAATTAGGGAGATTTGGTAAGAATTGATTTATAAAAGGTTGAGGAAAAATTAAAAAAGGTCGCTGTAGACTCAACATGGTTGTGCTTGCGATGTGTTACAAATGTATTTATGTGGGCTCCAGCTATAGCTGGAGGAACCACTTACATCGTTTGGGTGTGTTGTGTGGAGTACTTGTGGTGAGGTAGTGTGTGTTGTCACAAAAATGCTAAGTTTTTTTTTGAATTGACCTCAAATTGCAAAGTTGAGTTCAATTGGAACCAAAAATGTGTAAGGTACAACCAGGACTCCATCACATATGATTGACAGGTCAAAGGTTGGGTGCCAAAGGTCAAGGTTGGTGTGCCAAGGTCAAAGGTTGGGTGAGCGTCAAAGGTTGGTGTGCAAAGGTCAAAGGTGGTGAGTCAAGTTGATTTCAAATTGGAACCAAACTTGGTCATAGGTGCACCAAGGATCCCTCATATGTTGATAAGGTCAACGGTCATATGCGGAAGGTCAAAGGTCATGGAGAGGCCCACAGCTATATTCTGTGAATATAGCAAGCGGCGAAAGCCGAGCAGAGAACACTGCGAAATTCTGTTTGCTTTTATTTTAAACTATGTTTGGAGTAAAGAAAATTTTGCTTTTATGTTAACATTTCCCAGTTTGTTGTTTCTTCTTTTATCTGTTTTACTGTGGTTTGGCATTTGTACAGCTCGAGAGCAGTATGGCCAGCGAGTAACAGGGTGGTACTCAGGATCATTAGACCTTTAAGTTTTGTGTTCGAGAGTCCTATCGTGGCCAATAGTGTAGCAATCTTTAACTCATTGGCTTGTTTGAACCCAGCAAGGGGGAGTTTCTGAACAAGAGAAAGTATGCAGTGGGTTACAGTTTTGATCTCATATAACATGAAATATCTTCATGGATGACTCAAACCCAAAGCCCACTGGACAACATGCCTCTGATCAGTGTATGTCACTCATGGGTTGTTGTTTGATGGAGATGATGGTGATCTGAAGAACTCCTGGATCTTGCACATCAGCAGAATTTCATATAGGGTAACATGGAATTGAGGCGTTGGAGCAGGTATCCTTCCCAAGATGTCACAACTTCAAAAGAACTGACTCAAAGTTGATTTGGTCTGCCTCGTGTGTCATGTGCAAGGATGATGGAAGCGCACTACTAATCCAAATTTGGTAATGGGGTGGGTTGTGTTACAGAGTTTTGGTTAACTTCTTAAAATGGCTGTGCTGCACACCTTACTGCGATTGCACCAAACTTGGGTCATAGTTCAAACCATGCATACACTTAATATCAGAAGATCAAGTTGTAGGTACAGGTGCCACAATTGGGCTATTGCACTATTAATTGGGTGAAGGCAACACCATATATTCGGTCCAATAAAGCCGCTTGTTTCCTCATGTTTTCATCTTAAGAATCAATGCCAAAATCACTGTCAAGATTTTGTATCTGCCCAGTTTTTCTGCCCCTCAGCGATAATTTGGACATCATTTTTTGTTGATATTCCTGCAAAAATTCGCTGTTGCATAAAACAGTGAATGAAAACATTGATGTGCTAAATAGATCCTGTTAACACTATCAACACCCTCTCTGGTTAGCTTCAGAGGTGGAAATAGACCCGACAGGGACGATTACTATTTTGCAGCCATTTATGTCAGAGAGTGTTTCAGAGGCGCATGTTCGATTCAAATGGGTAGTTAAACATGATCAAATCCAGTCATCCTATATTTAATGGGGGGGGTGGGCAAATTCTCGTGTTACAGGTTTGCCAAATTACGCTTTCATGCCCCCAAACGGTCACACTCTGATTGCACAAAGGCACGGTGCATGCAGCTATAGACGCGTGCGTGTGCCATGTAACAACAATTACGGCCCTAGAGTATAGTATACAAAATCCACAGGAAATGAAACCCTGCTAAGCCCAATTGAATTACAGTCACCCGGTTCAAATGAAATTTAGAGCTGATTGAATTTATTAACCACTTCCATTACTATTTTGCAGACAATAGATGCATTAACCAACCACATGCATACCTACATGCCATCAGCCAGCAATGATAAGCTTCTCAACATAGCCACTGAGTATGTGACATGCCAGCTACAGCAATCCAAAGCACTCATCATATCAATGCTGCATGCAACAGGTCTACCCATGCCAAAGAACAAACAACACACTACAGTGTCATTGTAAGTGAGAAATTCCTAGACCATAGTGTAAGTAAAGCAATGCTGAAGTGGGTTTGGACTTTCTACAATGCATGTTTCTGAGATACATCTGTGTTGATCGCAGCTTAGTTGTTTTAATTCCTCTATTAAAGGCGCATTTTGTGATTCCAGCACCTTCTGTTTTATTCTTGTTTCACTAGATATACTTGAGAAAAGCTTATACACAAAATTTGAGTTGATTGCGATCTTGTGGTTTTGTGTTATGAACAATTGCTTGCTTCCCACGGTCCCATAGGCCATTGTGCTGTAATTTCTGTCTGTTTACAAACAGAAAATACAAAATACAACCAAATTTGCACTTAAGATTAGGTACACGTAGATTACTAAGGCTAACACAGGGGTAGAATTTCGTAGCAGAGTGCGAGAATCGGACTTGATTCTCAAAAATGTATTTTGCGGGAATCATCTGATTCGCTAGTGTGTTAAATTCTAAAGTTTGCGAGAATCAACATTGATTCCTGCAAATCAATTCAGGAGAATCTTTGCGAGAATCGATTTTTGGATTCTCGCCGAAATTCTAGCCCTGTAACAGTTCAGATGATATCAATCTCAATGGGGGGACGAGGTTGTGGATCACAATTGCCCCTTTAAAGGTGCAACAAGAGTTCTTTGAGGCATCCATATTTCTGTCATATGTAGTGGTTTTATATAAATTAGACACTCAATGGATCTCATCTTTTATTGGCTACAGATATGTCTTAAAAGTAAAAAAACAAAAGGTGAATTTTAGTGCTAATTATTTCATCAGGCTGAATTTCATATTTGCCTATAAAATCAGAAATGTCCAATTTTTTTTTTTAATCCAAAGAAAAATCATTCTCAGCTTAATCCTTTTCAGATGGGGATTATTTTGATAGAAGCTTTACAAAGTGACAAAAAACATAGTTGCACATTTCAGGAACCCTGTTATTGAAATCTCTTGTTGCATCTTTAAAGGGGGATGGGGGCGGCACCGTTCTTGTAAGTTTATTGAAGAGTTTCATATTGTATTGAATGGCCTTCACCCAAAAACCCCATGCCCATAAAGTTTTCTCTGCTATTTCAATCTGTTTTGACGGGGAGGGCTTAAAAAACATGATTTTGTAAGCCCCCTAGAGTACTGTGTAAAATTAAAATTGGTGACCAAAGGGGGGCACACTTCACTCATAACTTCCAAGCAAACATCCTTTAGCCCTAGGGATTTCAAACAGGGTAATGAGAAAAAAAGTAGTATGCTTCTTCAGATACCAAAATTTTGACCACCATTCCTCTAAAATCTGGGTTCTTGGGGCTGAGGCTATAGCGATCGGGCCATGGCAGTCACCTAGCACAGCTCTCACTCAAAGATGATTTTTGCTCAATAGTTGGTAAACACGTGGTATCCATTGTTGTCCACAGATTGACTCTCCACCTGATCAAGGAAACGTGTGAGATGTTTCCTAACTGTTGAGCATTACTAAATGGCAATCCAGCAACTTGTTATCCAATGCCCACCAGGTAGTATTTGATCTGCTATCACATTCAGTGATTAGCTGATTATTTGAAGGCTAACTCTTTGTGTAAACATCCTGTCAAGGATCTGGTAGAGGATCTTTAAGATCATTCTTGTGCTCACTATGTCAGGGGGCCACAGTCAGGGAAAGATACCCCCTCTGACCCACATTTGATATGATTCAGGATACAAAAATTTCGTAAATTTGTCAGAAATTGGAAATATTAACCGAGGGCCCAAAAGACCAAAAGGTTCCACGGAAACCCCCCCAACCTACTGCCCTCACCACGCGTTGCACTAGAATCTTCTTAGCACACCAGGCCACCCCCTTAGCACACCCCGCCGTGTGGACAATTTTTACAAAGAACATGAAAGAAATGAGCTGAAGGATTATGTCGCTAACATTGTCATATGAGGGAGGGTTTGTAATAAGTGGGTTGTTCACAAATGTTGAGCAAAAAATGGATTACTTTAAATTTCACATTACTTTAAGGGACCTAATAGGTCATCTTTAAAGTGTCCATTAAGATGAAATGTGGTTATGTTGTAAAGATTTAAAATGCAAGTAAAATCATAGTTAAAATGTTCGAAAGTTGGAACAGGAAAATCACTTGACATGTTCTGTTGGGATTTCAAATATTTTATAATTTGAGAAATTATAGGCTCAGGTTTCTTGAGGGCATCAGCTGCTGATGGTATCCTCTCCCAGGGCCAGGTTGTGGGCAGCTAAACCATCACCACATCGGGTTTCCAAGGAATTCTGATGAGGAGGATAGCTGGTTACCCTGGTAGAACTAAAAAGAAGATCCTCAGCTCGGGAGAACTAATGGTAGCTATCCAGCACATTGTCATCAGGAAGGGCATCCGGTCCAATAAATCCTCACACTGCTGTGAATGTGAGGTGAATACTGTCACCCCTGTTAGCGAGGGGAAAAATGGATTTAAAACTTTGGTTTTACTACCTCTACTTCCATAGGAGGTATATATCAATCAGTCAAGAATTATACAAGTTCAGAACTTTCTTAAAGACCATGATATCACATACTAGAAAAGTTAAAAGTTTTTAAAACATCTCCTCTTTGTTTCATGCTGTGCTTTAGGCTTCCATACATTGTTTACTATTGCTGGTTTCCGCTGCCTGGATCGCCACATGTTTTTACAGTACTTGGACCACGGTGTTCTCCACCCAACAGAGGAATTCATATCAAGACTGTTACATGACATTCCAGATGACAGCAAAGAGAATGTAGAAATCAAGTATCAGATCATTACCAGGTTACCCAGGGTAAGAATTAGGCCATGTCAAGATGTTGGATTTATTTTGGGAGTGTAGACTTTGAAAAGTGGACCGTTGGAGAAAATTCTGCACTTGTGCATATTTTACAACTGGAACCAGAGTGAACTGGAACAGCTAATGGTACTCATAAGAATAAGAATAAAAAAATGCTCCTTCTGCAAAACAGACTTTAAATCATAATTTAGACAAGTAGATTAGTTAATTTCTGGATTAGAAATGTCTCTTGATTAACAGAAATCATAACTCTGTTTATGAATACTCATTTGACTGCATGACCTTGAACTCAAATGCCTTGACACCCTTGCATCACTCTACCCTAAGGATTTTTGTAAGTTTGATTAATATTAGAGGCGGTAGAATGGGAGAACTATAACTTGCTAGGTTAACATTTCCATGTAACATTTTACTATGGACAATGTCTTCATTTGACCTCAATATGACCTTGACTCCAAATGCCTTGACACCATTGTATCATCTAATAAATTGGCCATGTGTTTCCCACATCGAACTGTGCCTTCTCCTATTGTATACCCAAATTGAACTCTGCTGTCTTCTATTGTGGACCCAAATCAAACTACACCCTCTCAGTAGTATCAGCCATGCTTCAAAAAGGCCAATTGTTACCAAGTTTTATTAAGATTGGAGATAGACTTTGCCAATGTGAGAACTTTTAACACGATGGTTAACATTCCAACATTTCACTAAGGCCCATGATATACTTCATTTGCAGTGAGCGATTTCTGCTCATGAGCATACGTAACACTTGATCTTGGGTCAAAATCCGATATTGCGCATACCAATCACTCGCTGCGACTGGAAATATATCATGGGTTTAAGGACTCAGATGGTCTGCATTTCATATTCCCTGTTTCAAACTTGTTCAATGGGGTTAAATTTCCGGTGTACAGCATAAGTTAAAGCATACCCTTAGCACAGTTAGTTATTTGAGCTTGAGGAACAATAACAAAAATGTAATTTGTTATTTGTCTTCACAGCATACATCATTGCAAGTTCTAGAAAGATGGGACCACCCTATCAGTACACGCTTCCTTGCACAACAGTATGTAATGGATACATTACGTGATGGTAAGTGTTATGTATGTGTAGCCAAACAGATCGTGGGACAAATTCTATAGATAAAACAAGACATATCTATGCAGATGAAACATCGGGTCCGAAATGAAAGTCACTAAAACTAACAATAATAATTTTTACACAAATCTTTTTAAAAATTTTGCTAGTGAAACTGAACTAAGTGAAGTTCTGCTATTGTAAGCTGATGTTTTACCAAGGTATGATTTCATTTTCAGAATAATTACATTATACCCTTCACACCACTCTATAACGTGTGCTTTATTTCATTAATGGAATAAAGTACATGCTATAGCATAAGTACGAAGGGGTATAATGTAATTGTACCTCATTTTCTTTGCTACTTTCAGATGCAGGCAGGGACTTTCCATACTCAAATTATGCTAATGCAGCCAGGCGTGAAAGTAAGTTTAGATGCATGCAGATATGTAAAATCAAATTGTGGCACAGCCGGTTGGATGAATGGAAGGGGGGCAGAAAAACTGCAATTTTGGGGATAAGTTAATGAGAACTTCCAAGGAGAGGTTATTAGGTTCATGCCAAGCCGACCAGGAGGCACTTTTTGGGAATGGTGCCCCAGATTACATCCTACAGGTTGCTGAAATGTTTCTTGTTACAGCCTTGTACTGAATCTCCCTGGTTCAATGACAATATTCATGCAGCCAGAAAGAAACGTTAACAGCTTGAGCCTAAGTGGCGGAACAATGGAAAACTTGAGGTTTACAGACTAGAATATAAAAACCATAGAACTCTTGTGAAAAATATAAAAGTGCATAAATAGACTACTTACTCATCTCATATAAATGAAAGTGCTGAAGATCTATTTTGAAGGAACTTCTTTTTTTTTTTTTTTTTTTTGTAAGTTTAGATGCATGCAGATATGTAAAATCAAATTGTGGCACAGCCGGTTGGATGAAGGGAAGGGGGGCAGAAAAACTGCAATTTTGGGGATAAGTTAATGAGAACTTCCAAGGAGAGGTTGCTGAAATGTTTCTTGTTACAGCCTTGTACTGAATCTCCCTGGTTCAATGACAATATTCATGCAGCCAGAAAGAAACGTTAACAGCTTGAGCCTAAGTGGCGGAACAATGGAAAACTTGAGGTTTACAGACTAGAATATAAAAACCATAGAACTCTTGTGAAAAATATAAAAGTGCATAAATAGACTACTTACTCATCTCATATAAATGAAAGTGCTGAAGATCTATTTTGAAGGAACTTCATTGACTCTTGACCCATATGGGGTGTTAACAGATTGGGGTCAAAGCTCATGTTGGCCATGCATTGTAGGGCTATTTTGTCAGTTTAGGTAAGTTATGTAATTTGTTCCTCTTCTGCCTAAACACTTGAGCCAATTGCAGTATAACTTTGTCAGAAGAACCACTGACTCATGGGGTGTATTCAGAGAACGGCATCCATTGACCCCTATATGACCTTTAACTCCATCATGCAAATGCTACACATTTGCGATCACAAAGAGGGGCAAAACTTGTAGTTCGAGAGCTGCCTTGTTCTTAACTGCCAACATTTTTTTACCAAGTCAAATTTGTTTATGGTATTTTCCATTGTAAATAATAAAAAGGTGTCATAAAAATGTCCTATTTGAATGCCATCACCTGATAGGCTTCTGCATCATTGATGCTCTGGTTATTAGGGAGGTTCAGATGAAACCTTTTTATTCTTCATTTATAATGAGCATGGGATCAACTTGTCATTTCTGTGCAGGTGAGGTGGAACCAGATGAGGATAGCATCTCTGCTTCTTTTCCACCACTGGCGACACTGATGAAGCTACTTGAGAGTAAAGGTATAGACATAAACACTTAAAAAGTGAATGATGAGAAACCGATTAATTCAAGGGGACTGTGAAAAATCACCCGTGGGATTTCAATGATTAAAGTATCACAACAGCTATTTAGATACCTTATTCGGTCCTAGAGAAAGAAAAGTTTTGATGGAGTAATTCCAGGGGTGGTGCAATGGCGGCCATCTTGTTTTCAGAAGTGGCTGCCATTTTTATATTTTCAATCATAACTCGAGTTTGTGAATGTGCTAGGAGCTAGTTTGGTGCCAACACTACTGTTAAACACCTACACTCTCTGGAAAGGAAGCTAGATTAGAAGATGAACCTAAGACTGGCCGCCATTTTGGCCGGCCAATTAACCCTGTTCTTGTACTTTTCCCAGGCATCATTTTAGTGGTGGTTTCATACATTTAATTATTGTGACACAGTTTCCATTTAACTAGTGCATGATGTATATAAAGATGTTTCTGATTTTAAAGAGACAAAGGATTCTTTCAGTCCATCTTATATGATTGCATTGATTGTATTTATTTCAAAATGGCAGTCCCCATTATTACTTTGTTACCGCCTATCTTACAAGACTTTTTTTGCACTCACCATGCTATGATTTTGATACCAGTGGGTAGCTATGCCAGGTCCTCTTCTTTTCCATTGATACCAAAATACGTATGACAACCCTAGTTGGCCACAATGATGTAATAACATGCAAGTCTGCAAATTGTCATATTCCACAAACTAGGCAAAAATCCATTCTGCACTATAAGGTAGGAATTTGGATTTTCACACCCAAAATCACCGTTTTAAGTTGTAGAGCTATACTAATAAAATACTGTCCATAAAGTGTAGCTAATTATCCTTGAGTAGCACCCCACCACACCCACACACACACACCCACCCACACAACACACCACACACACACACAGCCACACCCACACACACCATACCCCCCACACCACCCACCCCACACACTCATTGACTTTGACGGCATACCTAACCACCCCGTTGAAGGTGCTACCTTTATAAAAAAAATAATCGCTAACTTACCCAAAAGAATGAGAAACATTACCTGGAAGCATTGTGCGAAAGCTATTAAGTTTTTTAAACGCATCCGGAGGCAATTACTGGGGGTGCACCGTGCCACCCCCTTGGTAAGACGAGGGCTAAACACGATAACAAAAACACTGTCCACAATTACATAGAGCAACCCTATCACACACTGTAGCGAACTGTAGAGCAGTCTCTTTTTGATAAGTACATTACAGCTTCCGTAGGGTAGTCCGAGAGTGTTGTATTAGAGCTGATTGGAAGTCTTCTTTTGGTAGAGACCTTATCAACTGCGGGGTTGTTTATTTGGTATGATTCCCACAATATGTTTATCAAGAACAGATCACACTATTAATATTTTCACTTTGCATGAAGTCCTATATACACATACCAAAAGGCAGAAAGTGCCCACAAAACATCAAGTTAGCATAATTTTAAAACTTCTTTAAAATTGCACTTTGAAGTTGCTTAATTGGTATGATCCCCACAAATAATGGATTTATCATGAGCAAGCCCACCTTCAATCAACTTCGTGTTTATTCTTTCTTTACCACAATCATGACAATGTTAAGGTTCTAAATAACAGTTGTCATCCTCATCTGCCAGGATGGGGACATTGGTTAGGTCCACAATCTGTTGAATTCATCAGACTCGTTGGAACATCCAGTAAGTTCTGAACAGTTCAGTCCATTATACATTTGCACTAATTGTTGGCACATCAAGACTTGGCTCAATCACTTCACCAAATGAAGTATTGCATCTAGAGCAGGAGGCAAATGTCATCACTGGCTTGAATTTGTCGTCCACTAAATCCCATCTGTAGTATTAAATTGGGTCGCCGCAACTCTGCATTTGATATGTCATTTTACCTAATCATCGCCGTAGTGGTATCTCTTGGTAGCTAGTAGAAGGTAGGAGACAGACAATACGATTGTGCCTGTTTCTTGCCTTGTTGTTACTTGGCACGCCCAAACAAAATCCTCACATAATTGCTTTTGATGGCAGGCTAATAGGATTGCTTCAGACGATGTTTCTGCCACTTCGAGCTGTGAAAAGGCATATACCTATGCCTTGTCATCATCTGAACCAAATTCTTTCAAGTCCTTCCAAAACATGTGTGGAAGTGTGGAAGTTAAACTCATATCTATAGCAATATTTTCTGAAAATGGGGTCCATTATTATACATAAGATGCAGATTATGGGCTAAATTTAACACAAAATTGCCTCTCTTTAATAATTTGTTAACAATTTTCAAAAATTCAGGAAAACAATTACTCTAAAAATCTCTATACTAAAATTGGCATTAAAAGGAGGTCATTCTTATACCAGAAGATTGAAAATTAGATTCTTATTAGCAGCACATCCTCATGTCCATTTGTGTGAGAGGTTGGAAAGATAGGTTGAGCCTGAACCACGAGTCCATATCACATACAAATTAGGTTGGGTAATCAATAGCTACTCCAAGAAGAAAGCACCCTCACTGTCCGGGAGAGAGCTATATGGAGACGGATTGTGACCGACTGTTACGCAGCTTTCCCTTGCCAGCAAATCTCCCAGTGACATCTGCAGTTTCTTTTTTCTATCCGCCCATGATAGTGTATGGAAAAGGGGAAGAAATGCGGCCTTCTGAGCATCCAGAGCTTTGTAAATAAGGGTATGTGGTCTTCTTATATACTCCTGCGACAAAACATGTACAGCGGTTTGGGTAGCGCAGAATGGCTAGTAGAAAGGACGTCTGTGTATGGTGAATAAACTCTTACAGATGTGGCATCAAATTATTGTGTAGCATTTAGACTATGGAGAATGAGTTTTGTGTGTGCTTCTGGGATGCTGGTGAGACCTAATTCAATTTCTTGATGTGCGGATTTACAAGGCAAAAACAGGCACAATCAGAGAGTCGGTCGGCCTCCGACTGGAGCTACACTTTACCAGCTATCATGCGAGCCTACTACTACTCAATGTTTTGGTACCAAATCTGAAGTTACCCCAGCCCAATTACTACGGGTAGGATTTGGTGAATAGCAAATTCAAGCCAGTGATGACATTTTTGCCTCCTTCTCCAGATGCAGTAATTCATTTGGTGAAGTGTGATTGTGCCAAGCTTTGATGTGCAAATAATTTGTGCAAATGTGAAAAGAATGGACTATTCTGTACAGAACTGAATGTGTGGATGCTTCATCGAGTCTGATGAATGCAATAATGCAGAAAGAGTGGACCTAACCAATGCCCACACTGTTAAAAATGACGATAAAACATTGTTTTAACTGGCAGTTGGGACTCACAATATGCAAATAACTGTACAAAAATGTCATTTTAACCATTTTAACTGCTATGAGTCCCAGCTGCCAGTTAAAATTATGTTTTCTTATGGTCATTTTTAACAGTGCATCATAAAAGTTGATGCTGACGACAGTGATAGAAAACTTTAACACTGTGTTAAAAGATAAAATTCACACAAAGTGGAATGTGGGACTCATACCAATTAAATAACCCCACAGTGCACTTTTAAAGAAGTGTAATATATGCTTGCTGTATTGTTTTACGGTCACATCTACCTCATTTGATCTGCTACGATATAGGACTCATGCAAATGGGCTTGTTCATTGGACTCATACCAAATAAACAATGTGGCCAGCGAGGGTGGGGTGTCGGACTTTTCAGAATACTTCATACCAAAAGACTATACTCCATCCACTTCCAGCTGTACAAAATAACTGTGCCACAGTTTCTACAGTGGTAATAATCATGGTTTTCTATTTACATATACTAGAGTGCAAGTGGTTGGTGGGATGCGTTTCTCGTGGTCGTGACAGTGGGGATCACTGTCAATCAATGCTGCGTGGAGCATTAAATCGTGAGCGGTGATTGAAAGCACTGGCTTAACGTGTTGCAGGAGATATAGTCATCTGGAGTGACTCATACTCCACCTATAACGTGAAAATAGTCTCAGTTTGACTCTCATCGGCCACATTTTTGCTTTCATTTATTGCGTGTTTGTTTTTGAAGCCCGGACTTTTACAACCAATGTAAAAGGAGATATAGCCCGGCTCATAGACACAATGATAATGTGTGAATAGTAAACTGGAATCATCAGTGCCCTATTTCTTTACCGTTGTAGACAATGAGCTTGGCGGACTATAAAAACTCTACACCGGCACTTAGATGTATTAGTAAAATACCTGTCCGCACTGTTAGAAAATTTTTCCGTAAATTACGGAAATTTCTTGGCAAAGCAAATTTCCAGACTTTTTAGTGTAAATTTTACGAATTTCTGTCATTAACGGAACTTTGACAGTAATTTACAGAAATTTGTTGCTCATATTATGGGACTAAAAAAACCTCTGTGTATTTTAACAAATTTTTATCCGTCATTTAAAAATTTCGAACAAAAAAAAAGTCCACTAAAAAAAATTTTGCCTGGCCAGAAATTTTTGAAATATTTCCGGAAATTAACAGGGGTTTGATGTTTGTTTGGTTTAGGTGTTGGTTGCTAAAACAAATTTTCCGGAAATTGACGGAAAATCTGTTTTCTTAATTTAGGAAATTTCTAAACAGTGTGACCGTGTTGATATCACTGACTCGTGAAGCGAAATGCACCATAGCATTAAGGGCTGAGCATAAATGCCCTATGAATAACGTATATTGAATAAAGTTATACAGTGTCAAAAGGCAGCCATTTGAAATACAAATTATACAAGATGGATTGGAAGACTTACTATTTGCTCTCACAAAGTCAAAACATCTTTATATCCACCTTGACTAGTTAATGGACACTGTGCCACTAAAGAAAATTGGTATAAACTCAACCACTGAAATTACTGCGAAAATGCACAAATAAACACGGTAAATCATTACACGAGCTGATTTCCTTGACCCCAATGTTGACTGAACATATGCATTTCCCTTTTGGATGAGAAGTGGGAATGCCGCCCCAAAATACTATAACAACCCCCATAAGAAAATGGTGCCAACCAGTGACCCCAGGTCACAACCTCCAGAGACCTTGCTCTCTCTCTTATTGCCGGTTTGGCAGCAACCTGAACGGACGTGTGTTCATCGCGGTTCTGTATAGCTGCAGGCCAAATTTGAGAGACTTTATTGTTAGCATACTGATGGGTCGTCTTAATCGTAATACTCCTATATATATACACACCAGATTTCTTACTGGATTTATAAATCTGGATTATATTAATTTGAATCACTCTAAGACTTGTCGAAATAGCTGGTTTTTTTTTCGCCCGTCGGAGAGTTCTTCTATATATATCTATCCTTTTTTGCGCCGTTTCGGTCATTTGAATTTTTGTTGCGGGAAAAAAGGTAAACAAAGGCAGCATGCCGCACTTGCCCATTGCCGGCCCTCGGGCTTGAATTCCGTTAAGCCCTGAGGTGGGTTCCTTCTCGCCCCCGTACGGGCGCCGCGTGTCGGTTTATGCTCACTGCTCCCTGCTAGCCACACGTGTCATCTGGCTCGGGCTGCATGCTTCAGGCCTTCACAAGGCTGGTTGGGTGCGCGCGTTCGCTTTTCGCCAGGTTGGGTTCCCGCTTACTCGGGGTACCGTTTGCGTTAACTGATGCGGAATCGTCCAGCGCGAGTTCCCGCTACGGTTCAGCAGCCGTCGGCACCCCCTCAGGCTATCCTGCTAGCCCGCGGGGTTAATCTGGCCCGTGCTGCTTGCTTCAATTTCTTCATTCACCAGCCTTCACGGGCTATGTGGGGCGCGCGGTGTCTCGCCAGGTTGGTTCCCGCTTACGCGGGGTACCGTGTGCGGGTACTGATGCGGATCGCCAGCCTCTTCCCCGCTGCGGTCCTGCCGTTACGGCACACCCGTGGGTGTTCCGTTCTCGCGCCCACGCGGGGCAGCCTCCGGGCTTGCCTCCGCGGGTGGCTCAGTGCAGGCTGCAGCAGGGCCCCCTCTAGGGCGCGCTGCGTGTCTGTGCGTAGCCCATGTCGCTATTAGTCTCTTGCGGGTTGTATAGCTCGTGTCTCCGGGACTTCTAGGGCTATTCTCCCTCCGTCGGGCGCGAGTACTCCTTCCTTGGATAGCGTCTCACCTCTCGGAGTTGATTGGCCTCGTGCATGGTGGGCTCCCTTTTATATTTATATCCTCCGCCGTCCGTTGGCGTTGAATGTTCGGGGGGGGCGTCGGGGTTCGGCCTTAATCACTGCGACTGGTCCCCTCCCCCTTACGTGGGCTGCTGCTTCTGGGCGTTGCTTGTTCCGCCGTCGTTGGTGTTTGACGTTCACTCTCGCCGCCGCGACCGTCTCCCTTGCGTGATGTTCGCGCCGCTTTGGCCCTCGGGTAAAGCCGTGGTCCTCGGCGGTTTTCTCTCAGTCTATCCAAGTCCGCCCTTTGGCAGGGTCTCCCCCGCCGGGGCGCCTAGCCCAGGTGGTTCATCACCCCTTACGTGCTGGCATGCTGCCTTGCCTTATGGTGTGACCCCTCGACCTGTGTAGTCCCGGGGTTACCGCGTCTATTTCCCGACGTTGCTCTACCTTCTGCATGCTGCAGGGTCCCCCCACCTGTCTTTGGTTTGGTGTGCTTAGGGTGCTCCTGCCCTGCCGGTGGCGGGCCTACTAGCCCGCTCGGGCCTGTGGCGTGGGGCCAGACCTTAACAAAAAAAGCCTTGTGCACACTGCCCCCGGGCTCGCGGGGTGCTTTCGCTGCTAGGCTTCCTTTCGAGCTTGGTTATAGCACTTGGGGCCTGCTCCTACCCTCGCCATGGGCTATTCGCTCTGGTCGTCGCGCTCCGTCGCTGCCTCTGCTGGCGGCTGACTGTTGCTGCCCCGGTAGCCTAGCTCCTTCGCTGTGCTAATCCGGGCCCATTCTGTGCGCACCATCTGGGGAACTTGAGGCCTCTTGTCTCTGCCCAGTGTAGGCACTAGGCCATCTAGGCCTTGGCCGTCGCTGGCTCTAATCTCTCGCTGTTATGCTTTACGGCTACCTAGCCTAGTCGGCGTCTCCCTTGGGTAACTTGGACTTGGGCTAATGGATGCAGCTTCGCTGCTCCCCTCCAGGGGATCAGCTGGGCCTAACGTCGCTTTTCCGTGCCGGGCCTAGGACAGTTGCCGTCTGGCTTTAGTCTCTGTTCCCCATTGGGGTCAAGACCATGTATCCAGTGGTGTGGTAATCTGGGCTTTGGGTCTTTAGCCCTCCGACTTCCTCCTGGACGTTTGTGGCTTTACCTTGGCGGTCCTTGAACCTTCGCCTTGGCCTTTCATCGCCTAGCCTTTGCTACTCGCCCTTAGACCCTTCATCTCCATTCGAGGTAGCGCCCCGGTTCTTTCCATGCATCTAGCTGACCTTGTCGGCCTACTGGGCCTAGCCTGGCCTCTGGCCTGGGCTGATGCTCTGCTGCTTTGTGTGTGGTACCATTGGCCCCTTCGGGGGTTTTTGAAGTCGCCTGTGCCGGTCTAACGTGGCCCCCGCCCAGGGGCTTCACTGGGCCGCCTAGGCCTGGGGTAAGGGCTTTTTTTATGTTCTTCCCCCTTGGCCTTACCACCCGTACGGGAACCTGAACATTCGCGTCTTGGCTGTTTTTTCCCTTGCCCTCCCTTCCTCACCCCCCACTCTCGTGCGGCCGAACCTGCGGTTTATATGCCTGCTGTGTGCCCTCTTGGCCTGCCTGCTCTGGCTGGCCGTCTCGGCATTTGGTCCTTCGTCTTGACGCGTGTGGAGGTTCTCCGGTTCCCTCTTTTGGGCTTGGCTCCCACCAGGTTATGGCCCTTGCCCCTTCTGGGCTCCGTTTCCTGGGCGCGGGTGGTTTGGCTCTGTTTTGGCCTAACCGTTACCTTGCTCCCAGGCCTTACTTTCTCGCCCCTTGGGGCTGGTCCTTAAGGTCTTTCGACTTTTGCCAGGACACTGCCCACTGTTGGGTCGGTCTCTTGACCGTGGGTCCTTCTCCTCCCTTTGTTGTGAGATAGGGGCTGCCTTTGACCGTTCTCGCACATTCCTTAGGCTCCCGGTGCTAGCCTGGTCTGCTCTCTCCCTCTGGGGGACTTGGACTTGGACTTTGGTCAGCTCGACTGTGCCCCTCGCTGGGGCTCGTTTACACGGGCTTAGCGTTTGGCCTTGTCCGGGGGGGCCTAGCGTTGGGGGGGCTCGTTCCGGGCCTATCGTTGTGGCTCGTCCGGCCTAGCGTTGGGGCTCGCCGGGCCTAGCGCGATTCCTGGCTTAGGCCGGGTGTGCTCCCTATTCGTCGGGGTCCTGTCTTGTGGGAATCCTTCCCCCCCCAGCGTCTTCAGGCTCCCGTTTGTTCGATCTCTGCACTTGCAGGTTTTTCTTTGCCACGCCGTCTTTCCCAACTGTGCGGCCTAGCTGGGAATGCCCTGCGATGGGGTATTCCCGTGTTTGGTGGGTTTTCTCCGAACTCCCTCACTAGCTGTGTTCTCAGTTGTCTTGGCAGTTGGCAATGCTTGTCTCCCGCTGTGCCTTTCGACTGGACTTCGGCTATTTCCCTTGTACCCCTCGGGGTCTTGTTGGGGGGCCACGTCGTTCGGTCGCTCTGGCTCCTGTCTTATGATCGAGGAGGCCCTTGACATGGTGGTCCGCCCACTTCCGACTGGGATTTTTATCCCCTATCTTCTAGTCGATCAAAGTCTATGACCTGGCTGATATTGGTTGGGAGCTCCTCGCGCCCGGGCGGGAATGTCTCTGGGGCGTAACCCGTTTGTGAGCCATTCTTCCAGTCTGAGGACGTCTCGAGTTTGGTTGACGAGTTTGGTTACTCCCTCTTCCGAGCTTTTGGTGATGCCTTAGTCGGTATCTCTCTCCGTTCTTGGTAGCACCTGGTGGCTCTCTTCACTTTTCTTCTCGCGTTCATCGCGAGATATCGTGTCGAAGCCATTGTGCTGCCTACGACCTCTTCGTGGTGTCATACTTCTGGGCCCTTAGCCGGAGTCCGCTACGGGCGCTTCTTGTTGCCCTCTCGTCCCGATTTGTCCGTTCGGTGTAACGTCCATAATTTCCTGTAGCTAGGATCATTCTGTTTCTCTACGACTTTGTCACCTGATCTCTGCTTGCAGTTGCCACTGGTTATGCTTCCGGCTCGGGCTTCCGAGCATTAAGCAGGCTCTCGGCCCAGGTCGCTTCTCGGGGGCGCCTTGTGTTTTCTGTGGAGCTAACCTCTTGTTTCCCCTCTGGCAGACTTCTTTTCCTCCGGTGGTTTTCGCCCACTTGGTCTAAACTTTCGTGCTGGGATTGACTCTGGCCCGACCTGGGGGAGTTCTAGTTTATCATTAATCTAGCCTTGATTGCTCTTCGGTTGCCCGGTTCAGGTGCCGCGGCTCCCGGTATTGCGGAGTTCTGGCCTCGTCTTTCCTCGGTCGTTCTGTCTACCTCCGAGTCGAGGCCTGAATCGTCCCTCTCTCTCCTCTCGCCTCTCTCTGGCTGTGACAGCCTGAGGTGGGGACTTTTTCGCTTTCTTTGAGGCTTTTGTTTGCTGTCTCCGATCGTCCGTTTTCTGGATTTTTTCGTTGCTAGCTCAGCCCTCCCACAGGCAGGGTTGTTTGGTTCATCCTTCGTTGACGGGTGTTTTTTTTTTGGGGCTCGTTCCGTTGCCTCCTGTAAGGCGTCCGTTCCTGACCCTAAAGCTAGTTTCCTCTTGGGATCTGAGTTTTAATCGCAGTCTCTGTGGGAAAGCCCCCAATTATCCCTTGGGTACGGCGTCGCTCTAGTCCTCACCTTTATTACTCTTTCAGGTCCCTTTCCTCCCGCTGAATTAGCTCGGAGATTTCCGTCTCCCTTTAGCTTCTTCTCCTGGGTCGGGGTCGGACTTATCTCTCACAGCCCTTCATCGGGTCTGGGGCCTTTAGCCTTCCTTCAGTCTCTCAAACCTTTATCTCCACCGGGCCTTCCCCCCGTTGGGTTCATCTGTGTGTATTCTGAGGGACCCTCTCTCTAGGGGCCCGCCCTTTGTTTTTTTGGGGTTGGCTTCTTTGCCCCCGCTCTTTACGCGGGTCTGGCCTTGCGCTTCTCTGTTTCCTTCCCGGATCCTCATTTGTTTGCAAGGCTGTGAAGCTTGGTTCTCTTCTCCGCCGTTGCCGCGGGGTGCTTGCCCTTTGTCCAAGGCCTACGTCGCACTCCTGTCTCCTTCAGAGCTCTTTCTCTCCTCTCGCCTATTCCTTAGCTTGGTTTTTCTTTCTCTGCGGGATTCTCCGCTCTGGCTCGTCCCGCCAAAAAACTTGGCCCAGTTCTTTTAAACACATTATATACGTCTACGTTCCTATTACTCACCTTGTTGTCCTCCACTATCTAGGTGAGTAATTGGCTTCCTGACTTTTAGGAATCTAGATTTCATGTGTGTGTTTGTGCTCTGGCGTTTTTTAGGTCAACCTTTGGCTGCAGCCTATCGACCCGCTCTTCGAAACATCAGTTTCCTCCTCCTCTACTGCTTGTGCTAGTCTGGTGTTGATTGAAAATATTCATTCACACGGATGTTTTAATGCATATGTTTCAGTCGAACATTGGTGTAAATAAATCAGCTCAGTTAATGATTATTAGTCAAAACACATTATGTTTTTATAAATCATATACTGAGGCCTGATTTCCTTGTCCAATTGTGACTTCCCTCTTCCGGCCCCGCCCCACAAACATTGTAATGTTTCTGGCGTCCGTCCTGGGCTCAGGGCCAAAACGGAATAAGAGAATAGCAAGGTCATCTGGGGTGACCTTGGGTTCACTGGTTGGACCATTTTTTCTTATGGGGGTGTTTACATGTATTTGGGGCATTCCACTTCTCAAAATGGGAAAGGCATATTTTTCGTCAACTTGGAAAGGAAATCAGGCCCAGTTATGATTTATAAAACCTAATGTGTTTTTGAAAAGCAACTTTTGGCAGCCATTTTGAAAAACAAAATGACTGCAACCTTAATGTTCATCTTTCTAATTAGCTTTATCCTTTCCAAGCTTGTGGGTGTTTAACATACAAGTTTTTGGCACCAAAACTAGTCTCCTAGCCATCACAAATCGTTTATGATTTTGAAATATACCAAATGGGCGGCCATTTTGAAAATCAAGATGGCTGCCATCTGCCACCGCTGTGAATCTCCATCAAAACTTTTCCTGTTCTCTGGGACCTACTTAAGGTTTCTAAATAAGTGTGATGCTTTAATCATCGAAATCCCACGGGACTTCATATCACACCACAGTACCCCTGACTAGAATGGTCGTTTTGGGTTGTTTTTTTGTCAGGCAAAAGTAGAACTAAAAAAATGCTCTAATAAATGATTAAAACTTGTGAAGTAGGAGTTTGGTGGGGGACAAAGCTTGTCAATTGTTTAAAAGTTATAAAATAGGCTGCGATTGCTACAAAACCAAAATCGTCGTAAGTGCCATTGACGCAAGTTAACTATAGTCCTTGATCACAATTCCTTAGGAACAGTTTTGGTGTTTAAATATGCATGCTTACCTTCGTTGAGTATGCTGCGTGTTTATGTATTTCCCTTGTGTGTTCATCATATGCTGCCTGTTTTGGCAGGATGCAGCATATTGTGTATAAGGTCTAAAAGGGGATTCCGACTTCAATTAGAGTTATCAATCACGGTTAAAGTACACATTCTGTTCATTCCCTTTGCCAGATCCTCATGTTATCTCCGCAGTAACCAGAACACCCAAGATGATGATGCAGCACCGCAGAATGGCAACATTGAGCCAAGATTTGTTGAGAAGGTTGCTTTATATAATACAGTCAAAGAATGTGGCAAGGAAAACCTCAAGGATAGCTCATTTTAAAGGTGCAACGAGATGATTTCACATATCAGGTGTATCCTAAAAAAATCGAAAGCACTGATTTTTGCACCGATGTAAAGCTTTCCATCAAAATAATCCTTATAGTGAAAGGATTAAGCTGAGAACTGTTTCTTGGTACAACAAATTGTAATTTCTAATTTTGTATAGGACAAATACGAAATTCAGCCTATGTTTTATATTGAAATATAAGCAAATCAAAATCACCCTTTTTCTCTCCCTTTAGACATCTTTAGCCAAATACCCTGGTAAGAATATATTGCGTGTCTAATTAAAGAATTACTATTATTCACATATTTGGGGGGGTGCCACAAAATCTCTCGTTGCACCTTAATATAGAACTTCTAACATGACTGCATATACTATTCCAACACAGTAACTACAAAACCGTCATATTTTTTTACTAAAAACTAATAAGTTTTATTTTTTTTAAATAGCATAAATTCAGCCTTCCATTGTGCCAAACATGTTTGTAAGCATAAAGGTGCATTTTTGTGATTCAGCACTTCTGTTTTATTTCTGGTTTACTATATTCCTTGAGAAAAGCTTATTCACAATTTTTTAGATTGATTTTGATCTTGGCGTTTTGTGTTATGAGCATCGCTTGTTTTTTCCTCTCCTCCACACTGACCATAGGCCACTATGTTGTATTTTTAATCCATTTACAGTTTAGATGATATAAGAATCTAAATTTTTTGAGGCAAGTCGGGTGGGGGGGGGCTGATGAGTTGGTGATCACAAAATCCCCTTTAACAACTCTCATCTACCCCATTTGCTAGTTGTTTGCACCACCCTACCAGAACCCTTTTCTGGTTGTAACAATAGATTAATGCAATTTTCCATTTTATATTTTGCACTCCTTTTCGTGCAACAATAAGCAACACCAGGTATAGAAGGGTACGGAAATTTTGAAGTGATGGATTGGGGGAAATCGCCCCCTTCAGAAGATGAACTACCTGAAACTAAGGTGTTCGTTGCCCCAGATACTTATGATCTTAATACAATGGATAGCTTTGGCCCTCCTTTACAGATACCAAAATAAGCACTAACATGCCTAGAAGTATGGTATCATCAGTACCCTCTATCTTGGGAATGGTTTGTACTTTATTTTGATACCAAATTAACGAAGGTATTTGTACTCTAAAACTATCCTGTGGTACAAGTATTTCATGTTTAAAACAAAAAATTCCAGGGGGTTGCAGTGGCGGATCCAGGATTTGAAAAAACGTCAAATGGGGCTGTTTTGGCAAGATTTTGTAGATTAACACCGGAGGCCCGCGCCCCCTCCCTGGATCCGCGCCTGGTTTGATAACCACCCTTATTCCTTTGTGTGTGTTACAAAGAAATGGCTCGGGTAGACAAGGGTTAATACGACCACTTTATGAATTTCTACCCAATCTTAATAGAAACCTGATACCTGGAAAAAATAGAAATCTCTGGGAAAAAAGTGGACTTTGCACTCAAAAGGCCAATCGTAAGCCCTTTACAAACCCACTTAGCAAAAGGTTGCTCAAATTATCGTTGCTTGCTGTTTTTTAAGCGATTAATTAATGTACTTTCCAATTATAGAAATGTGCAATTAAACTTAGTTTATCTAAAACTTTCTTAAATCAAAGATCTAACAATCTTCATTTTTTGTGAACAGCATTTCCACTATTGGTTGTGTAGAACAAGAGGTTTTGTGTTGCCTCACATAATAACGGCCATTTAACTGAATGCAGCTTTTAGTCTTTCTCCGTTTTGCATGGAAAATGATGTTTCCTCCATTGTAATGTTACCGGCACCAGCAAGAAATTTCCAACATGTCATTAAAGGCTTGACTTTGAGATTTCACAGGATTGGCTCCCTGGATTTTTTAAACAAATACATGTTTTTGGCAAATAATGCGGTGACACATATTAATTATTGTGTGAAATCGTAAGTTTCGAATCAATGCCTTGTAGAAATCACACTTTGCAATCAATCCGGATCCAGAATTAATTGTTTTTATAACTGTTCTTATTACGGTACTGTTATTACTACACATAAATTGTTACTACCTCAAAACAATACGTAAGACTTCATTCAAACCCTTTGATAGAGTATTTTTGGTGACCTATCTTTAGTTCTAGTGACTATTTTCAAATTAAATGCAAAAAAAATATTAAAATCTTTGAGGTCTGCCTTAAAATCGTTAATGGGGATGAATATAGTAAGAAATTTCAACCCACGTGCCACCAAGCAAAGTTTGGACAGCATCGATTATTGGGAGAGGAGGCATATAAAAGAAATATGTGGTCCTGATTCACCATGTTTCATCATGAACGCACTAAGACAATCTGGCCTTTCATATTTACAATCATTGTTTACATAGCACTTTTGTATTCTAAGTATCACAAACAGGGGCGCTCAAAGTCATAACATTCAACTCACTACATTGAATAACATGAATGCAATATGCTTAGTCAAAATATTTTTAGTTATGTAGCTAGTAATGTGCTTACAATTGGAAATTTGAAGCTTTCATTAAGCATAGAATTGATTATTTCCTGCTATCGGACTACATGTTTCAAGAGATTTAGCGTGGAATTTCAATGCCCATACCCTTGAAAAAGTACTAGAGGTGACACGATGGTTTTGAAACTGCTATAACAATTTGTAATTTAAAAAACGATGAAGAGAATGATAATCTCCGAGTCCACCTTTAATCTCTCACAGAAGTACATAGTAAACACTTGTGTACTATTTTCAAGCAACAACAGTGATATATGTAGCAGAGTTGTAAAGTATCACAGGTTGGTGGCTGATTTGAAGTCTAACAACAAATTAAAGCAACATTTTTTGAGAGCGCCCCAAATTTTTCAAAATTTGAGATTTTTACACGGTTGCATTGGTAATTGGCTAGTAAAAAATACCTGTGAATGGTTAAGCTCGAAAAAGTCTATATGTCACAAACCGCAGAATTCTGTAATTAGAATAATTATTATCGGGGATCTCCGATAATAATACAACGGCTTCTGGAAACGGCCTTCCAATGTGAAATAGCGGGAAATAGTGCCGTGTACATGTCTACGCTCATACATTAGTTGTTTTATTGATTCAGGCAAGTCAAGTTAGAGGTTATTTTCTCGAGGTGGCACTATTTTATCATGGACGGACATAAACATAGCATTTCCAGCTCTGTCGTTAAGTCCAATCTGGGATCCCAATTCTAATTACAAAAATCGCTTATTTTATGGTAAATACACATTTTTTAGCATTCTCGTTCTCAGGTATAGTTCACTAAGACAATTACCAACATAACGTGCAAAAAATATCAATTTGAATTGGGAGCGCTCTTCAAACAAATCGTCCATTATTGCATTTGAGCAGCACCTTCAGTGTGTTTCTCCAAAGCCTATTTATAAATGAGGTCAGTTTTCAGAATTTAGACTTTTTCCTATACACGAAATAATGCCGATACTTACTGATTGCAGTATTTATTGTATTCTGAACAAGAGTCTCACTGCTGAATAAATAAATACATGTACATAAACATTTTGTACAATATAGTTAGACTTAATAAAATTTTTAAAATACATATACTATTTTATGTAAACTAAGGAGTAACAGTATTTTCCTATTTGTAGATAATTTTTAAATATCTTGCATGAACTTTTATGGGATCGCGATGATAATTTTTTTTGAAATTGGCTTTTTAGTATTTGAGAAGATGCTAAAGGTTAATTTCCAACATTTGGTGTGTTTTGGTTACGAAACATAATGTCTTTCACAATTTTGATATCAATCAACTGGAACATGGCAAACTTAATTCACAGAACAAATTTTCACAAAGAAGCAGAATTCCAGAAGGTTAGTACATTTGCTAATACTCTTTCTGTAATTAAAAATTAAAAAACTTCTTTTAATCTTCAACCAAAATATCCTGTTGAACAGTTAGCTAAGGGTATTTTTAGCCGAAATTGAGGTCTTATGTCCAATTTGTGTTTTGTTTTTTCACATTCTCTGCCACTTTCAGAATGATTTTCCCCCAACAAAAGGATCCATTCTCATGACTTGCAACTTGATTAGAGTCTCAGAAGGTACAGAAGGAGCAGTACGGCATAGATTATTTCCTGGTGTAACAGGAAAAAAATACAAAAATGAAAAAAAATAAAAAAATTAAAAAACGGCAAAAAAAAACAAGTTAAAAAGATCAGTAAAATAAATAGCTGCCATTTGAGGTGATTCAAACTAGAGTGGTCCTAGAAGGCAGGTTGCGGACAGAATTGGCCAAAATGATATCTAAAATTCTTGGTCATAGTCATTGGAAACAGTGGTTAATATTGGTAGCTATGCAAGGAGATATAGTTACAATGCATTCAATCCTATCAATTTCTTTCCCTCCCCATCCACTCCCAGTCAGTTGTTGAAAATAATAGCAGCAGGATTGAACCCAATTAATGAGGGGGGTGGGAACCAAATCTGCATAGAGGTTCCAACAAATTAGAACAAGATGATTAGGGTCTCACTACTGACCTCTACAAATACCAATCACTGGGCAGGAGAAGTCCCTGCCAGCTACCCACCCAAACAGCCATAGATGATGTGTTTAACTGGAGTATAGGGATGCAAATTTGTATGAGTTTGCAAGAATCAATTTAATTGAAATGGACAAACACTATAATACCATGATGAATGGGAGAAATTGATTTCTCATTTTGGATATGCTACAAGAATCACTGCAGAGGTCGATCCTGTGATTCTCGTCAAATTTGCATTCATGAGTATAGTTGTTATCACTGTACTCCAATTCATCCTGTTAAGGTGATTAAGAGTGAAGCAAGCCGCTTAATGTACGCCGCTTGCAGGATTGAGTTAAATTATTTTGTCAAGCGGTGCATTGCTGGAACTACATCATGGCAGCATCCGCTTCAGAGTTGAAGTCAACTCAATGCGGATTGCCGATTTGGGCAATGCGGCAGCCCAAGGGACAGGGAGGGGAGATCGATTTATCAAGATTGATGCTTTGCCGCATGGGTCTATGAATGGACCTTTATACAGAAGTTTTATGCATCACAGGTGTTGCCAGCATTTGTGGCCAAGCTTTATTGGACCTAGAGTTGGATGGACGAGTCTATTGATTACAATGTTGCCAATGAGGCAGAGTTTTGTCCATTTCTTCTCTAGTCTATTGTCAGTGCCGTAGTGGGGTACTATTTTGAGAGTAGCTTATTTAGCTCGTTCTATTTATTATGGTACTTCCCAAGAAATTAACAGGATTAAACTGTTTAACAAGAGACCAATTTTGTGAATGAAATAAACAGGGCAGCTTCTTACATGCAATGTTTGTCCCCGCCCGAACGAGTTCGGAAAGGGGACTATGAAATGAGCAGCGTCTGTTCGTCGTTCGTGATAAAAATGTTAACCCAGGTGTATACAATTTATCTGGAGTCCTGTAAAGGCGACCAATGATGTAACTTGGTGGAAAGAAGCGGGTTGAATGAGTTCTCCACCTGATTAGATTTTGGGCATAATTGCTAATAAGTAGTCTAATTTGCCATAATTTATGAAATTTTTCTGCAGGCCTCTGTAAAGTTCTGGAGTTCCGTAGGTGTAAACAATGTTGTAATTGGTGAATGGAAGGAAAGTGGGCTGAAGATTATTAGAATTAGATTTTGGCATATTTCGGGGCACAATGAGTATGCAAATGAGCCTAATTAATATGCAAAAATCAGCGTAATTGCTATATTTTGCAAACGGTACATCAGATACAAAATGCTTCAAGGCATGAAAAGTAGACATGGGGCAACATCTTTTTTGCCATTTAGAAAGTATGTATATATGCGGCTTAGGTATGAAATGAGCTAATAAATATGCATAATGCTCTGTATCATCTGAAACGTACATGGATAGGCCAAAATTCTGTGCTACTGAGGACTATGCCCTAGGGGAGGGGGGGGGGGGTGAGGTGAGGTGTTGGGGGGGGGTGAGGGTGTGGGGAGGTGGTGGGGGTGTTGCGGGGTGTTGGGGAGGGGTTGGGTATTGCGGGGTTTCGGGGAGGGGTGGGGTGTTGCAGAGTGTTGGGGGGGGGGAGTGAGTGTTACATATCATGAGTTGGAGGGTGTGGGAGTGTTGCGGCGGTATTGGGAATGTTTGCAGGGTGGGGGAGGGGTGGTGGTGGGTTAAGGAGGGGGGCGGGGTGTTGTGGGGGTGGGGTGGTGCAGAGTGTGGGGAGGGGTTTGGGTGTGGGGATGGGGTGTTGGGGGTGTTGGGGAAGGGGGGTGATATGGGGTGTTGGGGAGGGGGGTGGGGATTTGCGGGGTGTTGGGAGGGATGGGTGTGTAGTTTGTAGTTGCTGTTATCGCATGTAAGTGATTGCGACATTCGGCGGGGACATTTACGCATCGCGTAAATACGGAGTTCGGCTTTTGCATATTTAATATTTCACATAAGTGATTGTAAAGCAATGACATGTGCAATAAATTTTTGTGAAAATTTTATTAAACCTTAAAAAAGTCATGAAAAACTTGCAAAATTCATGTCCAACCTGATGAAATTGAACAACGTATGCAATGAAACTGGTTACATAAAATTGGTACGGATATAAAGGTATTTTATTGCTTATATTTGTACGAATATATGTTGCAATAAAAGAACAACGAAATCAATAAGTCTGCTGCAATGTATGAATTCTGGTGTCTCAAATAGATGTTTTTGTTAATCTGGTGAATGCTGTAATGAGGATTTCATTAAAAAAAGAACAAAAACCCCGAATATATTGATCATGATTATGCACCATTTTTTTCTTAATTATCCAATCAGGCTGCAGTAGTACAGCTTGGAGCAAGAATACTTTTTCATATGTTTTTGAAAATATGCAAGTTAGAAACTTCTGACCCTGGGGGTCATGAATCAATCTGCATTCAACTAAAATCCTCGCAAAAAGAACGTGGAACACCTCCGCGGATTCTTAATGCACTCAAGCGTGATACTTTGCTGGGAGTAAACAAATCATTCTTCCAAACGACAAGGAAAGCCTAAGGTGGAGCATTGTTTTAACCCTTCCCCACACTCCCCATCAGACAATGTTGAGACACCTTCACAACACGATCAAACGTTGCCTCTGAACAACATTGTACAAGGGCGCGGGGGGCATTTATGGCATTTATTTAGCACGAATGCGCTTAATAGTTCCAAGAATTTTTAAATTAAAAAAAAAAAAAAACAAAATATCATATAATTTCTGTTTGCTTCATATTCCAAAAATACGCGAGATAAGATAACCAAATTCTTAGGAGATCTTTTACCTTAATATACCTAATTAAAGAGAAATCTGAGAGAAAACGAATTGCAATAAAGGCTAGTCAAGAATACTGAAAAATGTGTCTTCCCCTTCACACATAATACTAACGATAAAGAAACATACACACCTTTTGCATTCCTTCAATTTTTTCCAAATCAATGGTATTACAACTATTCTATTTTCAAGTAGGAAAAAGGAAAATTTAAAAAAAAAAAAAGCAAAAACTCGCACACAGTGCTGCCGAGTTTGGCGAATGACCAGACACGGACGGGTTATAGTTCCAAAATTCAGATTTTCACAATTTTGTCATTTCAGCAACAATAAATTTACGATGGATGTTATTGGGGAATGTGACTACCCTTTATGTGGGGTTTAGAATTCATTTGTATGGGAAAAGTTGCGCTATACAAACGCAGCTACAAAACGTGTACGTATAAAAGTAGTTTGTAATATATATGTTCTAAACATGTGTCTATATTGGTGTCAAATTTGGCTACATGCTTTTATCATTACTAAGAATGTATACAAAAGGGGAAAGAAAGAAAGAAAGGGAATGAATGAAAAATAGAAAAAACATGGAAAACAGTTGGATTCGAACCCGTGAACTTCGTGAATGTTAAGTATCGCGCGAGCTAAACACTCGACCACGGACGTTCGCCATGTAAGGGAGTTGAATTGTAACGTCAAATTCTATCAATGGTAAAGTTGGCTGCAAAAAACTACACACGGTACCCCGAGCTTTACCATACAACTATTGATTTTTGGTCAGCATTCTTGAAATAAAATGAAATTTTAACACTAGATTGAGGATGTTGGAACCACGCTGGTACCCAGAGATGAGATTCCGACATTTGTTGAAAGGCGCGTATCGGCGTTTTTAGCAACGGTTTACCTTGTGTAAGTAATAAGATCATACGAAAATTGTTTGTTCTTTCAATGGCGAACCATCAAAACCCCGTATTTCAATGTGGCAAAATCATAACGATTTACAGTATGCACTTTACCATTAGCCTCATTTCAAGTCGAAGTCAGTGACTTCGCATTGTTTATATGAATGACGAAATATGAACTGAGTGGCAGGGATGTTCAAAGTCAGCATATTTGTTGCTAAATGATTTTTTTTTGCTAGTGATAATTAGACCGAATGGCTGAGAATCGGGGAGGGATATCATTATGTGGGACATATCTAATTATAAATAAGTTGAAGAAATAAGCTCAAGCGTGTGGGTAATTAACACAACATGAATTTTAGACTTTTACCACACCAAAAATACCAGTCATTGAAAAAATTCACTGCGCCATCAAGGCTTTGAAGCTGCCGGATCTTGGGTTTAGCAAGTCCCAATTATTTGATGGACTATAGAAAATAATATCGCTAATCTTCCTTTTCTGAACTATTAGCTAAGTTGCAGGAGTATTGAACTAAGAAACGGAAGAGTCCCAGATCAAATCTTGGAATGCATTGAAAATTTTCATGGTTAGAGTCTAAAATGTTAATGTTAGTATCATAAGTTTAGTCAATTTTTACCATTTATAAATCATTTTCAATGGACCTTTTTCTATCGGTCTGGATATTATTGTCACATTTTTTGTAGGCCATGGGCATTAGAGTACATATAGAGGCATGACAATATGTTAGTCACTACGCCTGAAATGTGTTGTGGTATGTTAGTCTGTCAATCTTTATTGGTTGAACGTTATGAAAACTCCAACCCCCCCAGTTTGAAAATTTAGGGATCATTATTTCAATGTATGTAAGAAATTTCCTTCAATATCTTTCACTGTCCTCATGATTTACGGTATATAAAATTGCAGATGGCCTTATGGATATCTTTTCGTAGGTTTTAACTATTAAGTGCTTTGCAAATAAAATTTTAAAGTGAACCATTCCAGATACAAGTGGGTTCCTTCGTGTTTGTTTGGAATCAAAGAAACAATGTTCGTCTCATTATTATGTGTGAATCCACGGTTTTCCTATGCACACATATTTCTATGCTTACTAATACTTAATATTAATGGAGCATTTAGTATGCACAGATTATTTTAATGACAATTCGTCACACTATAGGGAAAAAGTCAGAACAAAATTCCTGAAAATTGGTTGTTGGTTTATATCTTCTTGCTGTTTTAAATTACAGAGCAAACGTAAAATGAGATGAAATCTTTGCCAAAGACCAGGACCAATCCTCGCAAAAAGACTTGGAACACCCCGCGAATGCTTAATGCAATTCCAAAGCGTGATACTTTGACTGGGTGAACAAAAAAATCATCTCCAAACGCAAGGAAACAAGAGCGGAGCATTTGTTTTACCCTCCCCCCTCCCCATCAGGACAATGTGAGACCCTTCACAACACGATCAAACGTTGGCTCTGAACCAAACATTGTACAGGGGAGCGGGGGTGGCATTTATTTACACCTGAATGCGCTTAATAGTTCCAAGAATTTTTGCGAGGAGTGTGGGTGAGCCTTGGGCCACTTTTAATATTGAGTATTACTATACGCCAATGGACCAATTGGTGTCAAGAGCAAGTAGTAGAGGTTAAAAAATAATATAATAATAATATATACTGGTTTTTATTGAGCACTATTCCTCTAGATCGTGACGCTGTTGACTATATTGTCCAGCCGAACGACGTTCGGAACGGGAATATGAAAGAGCGCGTCCGTTGTCCGTCCGTTCGTACGTCCGTCCGTGACAAAAAGTTAACCCATGGTGCTAACGATTTATCTGGAGTTCTAAGGGCCACCATGAGTGGAACTTGGTGGAAAGAAGCAGGTTGATGAGTTCTCGACCCTATTAGATTGTGGCCGGTAAAATAGGCAATTAAGTATCTCATTGCATAATTTATGAGGAAGTTTCATGCTAGGACCTGTGATACAAGTTTTATGGTAGTTTTCTGTAAGGCGTTTTTTGTATAATGAGACTTGGTGGAAGGAAGCGGGTGAAGAGTTCTGACCTGATTAGTTTTTGGGCGTATTTCGGGCAAATTGAGTATGCCCAATGATCAGTAATAGGAACAAAAGCGTAATTGCTATATGTTTGGAACGGGTACATTGGGATACTAAAAATTCCTGCAGCTGCTGGAGCCTATAATGGGGGACATCTTTTTTTGCATTTGAAGTAAGTGATATATCGCTTAGGTATGAAATGAGCTAATTAAATATGCGTAATTGCTGTTGTATCTATGAAACAGTTACATGGATAGGCAAAATTCTTTTGCTACATGAGACATGCCATCATAGGGAGGGGGTAGGGGGGTGGGGAGGGGGGGGGAGGTGAGGAGAGTTGTTGGGAGGGAATGAGGTGGTTGCGGGGTGTGGGGAGGAGGAAGGGCGGCGTTTGCTGGGTTGGCGGGGTTGTGGAGTTGCTTGGCGAAACAGGGAGGTGTAGGAAAGGGTTGGTATGGGGGGAGGTGGGTGTTGAAGGGGTGTTAAGAGGGGGGGTGGGGTGTTGCGGGGGGTGGTGCGGGGGGTGTTGGGGATTATGAGGGTGTGCAGTTGTGGGAGTTGGAGAGGGCGTTGGGGTTTTTGCAGGAGTGTTGTGGGGTAGGTGGGGAGGGGGTGGATATTTGAGGTTGCATTTATTGCAGTTAGTGATCGCAAAATTCGCGGGGGAAATATTTTAAGCATCGCGTAAATACGAGTTCGGCCTTGTTTTACGCTTGCCGTCAGGAATTGTCAATCATTTTGCTTCACCAAGGTCGGCAGCTGGCCAAGCAAACCATCCTATCAGACTTATATTGTAATAGTCCCCATAACAGCTACCAAATTATCGCTTGGGTCGGCGAAGAGGCAAGCGCGAGGGATTAAAGTGCCTCTGCCCAAGTGCACAACACAAGGCCGCAGCGGGCCTCGAAACCCATCAACATTTGGATCATGGGGTCGCACTGCTAACATAAAATGCTTGATTTAAAAAAGGTAGTTTCTCTAATCCCCCTGGGTAAAAAGGTGAATTAACATTAAATTGACAATAAAACCTAACTCCAGACAAGCTAAAATCAACCCAGAACCAAGCTATAACCCCCCATTCCAAGAAAACTCAAACTAATACCGACACTTGAAACGGGAGAGCACTTCACTTGGGGAGTGCACTCACAGGCTCTATTGATGTTCCAAGTGCTGGTTATTTAAAAGTTTGGCTTTAGCTTGATATGTGCCTTGTTTCTGCTTTGATTCAGCTGTTTTTTGAGTCGATGATATAATGTTCATCTGTAGTTAATTTTCCTTTCAAGTCAAAAAGATTTTAAACAAGATGATTTTTTCAAAATCAAGACATTATGTGTTGGTAGTGGCCGTCTGCCTTTTTTAACAAACAATCCTGCCACATGCCCCAGCTCTGAGTTTTTTCACAGGGAGCATTTCAAGAGATTAAGGAAATATGTCAGCTTTTTAGTCAGCACAGTTTGACTTACATTCATAAAATATATGTACATACATCAACGAATTCCCGAAAAAATAATAACAATTTGATGTAAAATTAACAAAATAGAGTCCTTTTAATTTTTGCTTTTTTTGACATCTAAGAAAACGGGCCGATGTTTCGCCACGGCTTCATTGATCAAAGCGCCCAAATTTGCTCTCCCTCCCTCGTGACGTCAAAGTGATGACCAAACTTGTGTTAACTCGAATTGTTATGGCTGGACAACTGTAAATTGAATGGATTAGGCCAATGAAAATGGATTGTTAGTTTTAGTTTTCCGTCGCCCGACCGCGCCGATTTTGCTTGCCGTTAGAATTTGTCATATTAAAAATATTTCATTTTATGGTTTTTTTAAGTCTCTTCAATCATCCACAGTCATTTGATTCAAGAAACATTTCCCTAAACAATCAAACCCTCTGTGACCCAAGTTTTGACACATTTATATTTAACAAGTAAACTGTAGTTCCAAGGTCACTTTTCACCCTTTTCTCTCCACTCCCGCTTTTAATAAAAGTCGCATTATATTTACTTACCCAAGTCGGCAAAGGTTACCACACCAAAGTATTAAAATCATTAGATTACTCACATAGTACCATACTTTCATTGTAAGGGTTTTTTTTCTAGTTCTGGGTAGTTGTACTTGGGCAGTTTTCTGGGTTGCCAGCCCTGTTGCAATTTTTGGAATTGAAAATACGCAATTATCGATGCTACGCCTTCCCCTACCTCGGTAGATGTCCAAATTGAAATCTGGTCCACATGATACTGTTCAAAAGAATAGTGCCTGTCAAATTTGATTCACAACTTATCCATATTTTACTAATTAGTAATTTTAGTGATTTTTTACATGGTGATTCTAGAATAAGGTAATATTTTTTTCCGATCTACACAAAGTCTATTAGAAATAACTTACCTTAAGATATCTGTCAAGCCGTACGCACTTCAATGATCATGGAGTCCATCGGCGTACTTGTAACTTATGTGGAGTGGGGGGTTTGTTCGACATTTCGACCTGATTACATTTGGGGCATACACGGCATACACACTACACGCGGTGTCAAAAATATCAAGCATTTTACGTGGTCACTTTTACATTTCACACTTTCGTGGTTGAAATCAACCACATTCGGGGTCATTTTCTGTTTCTAAGCATCATATTGAAATGACCCTAAACGGGTCAATTTTAAATACCTAAATATAGGCCATCTTGACAAGGAAGTAGTTGAACTCACTACATTTGGGGTTTTTTCTTTATCAAGATTTTTTTTGCATCCCATTAACCAATGACTATTAAATATAGTATTTTTGACCCCAAACGGTTATTTAATTTTTCAAAACGATATAAGACCCCATATAGTGCCATTTTGACCCCACCGGGGTTATTTTTTTAACCACATTTGTGTCAAATTTTGACAGAAAAAAAAAATTTATGGGTCAAATTTGACCCTTTTTTAGTCGGTGCAGAGTTGACTTGGAAAGCGGGGGGGGTCAAAAGACCCTTTTGGAGTCAATTTGACCCCGCAGTTTTTAATGTGTACTAGCTCATAATTGCTGTATTTTGAAACGGGAACAAGGATATTCACAATTCTTCGCTACTAAGCACGCCTGATGTCCTCTTCAGCATATATATGTATCTCAAGTGCTAGGCGGTGACTGGGATAAAGTGAGTCTGTGCCGCGGATCAAAGGTCAAAGGCGGTACGTTTAAATCGCTATAACCTAGTTATTTTTTTTGGTAGGATGATGAATCTTTTAATGGTGTGGTCAACACTAGTGCCCAAAAAAATTAAGGTCGTTTCAAGGTCCATTTCAGGGGTCCATCAATGTCAAATCATTGTAAATGGTAATGGTTTTTACAAAGTCTATGTTGTCTTTAATAGGTTCCTTTCAGTCTTAATACACTTGCAGATTATGTTAGGCTACTGAACTTGTAACAAAAATGCACAAATCTTATTTTTGGTATTTTTTTTTCTATTTTTTTTTATGATTATCAAAACCTGATAGTGCCTCGTAGTGTATTTGTTACTATTGTGGATGGTCCCATTCCCCGAAGTGCAATACTTATTATTCAGAGTTTCTGTCACTTTTAAAAAGCAACTATGCCCCATAAAAACAAGAATATGAAAGTTTTGACCATAATGAAATTTTCTCCAAAATAATGAAAATGATTTTATTCTAGTGCCGTCTAAAACAAGGGGACGGAAACAACAATTTTCATTTCAGTAGCCGTAATGATGGTAAATAATAAAATTAGAAAAAAAGAGTTACAGAATGACATATTTTTGTTTCATTGCGTTGGTGTTTTAATTAATTTATTATTGAAGTGGCACCACTTCGATATGATGGTCACAACGATGTAAATTATGGATGGTCATCACCGTTGACGTCACCATTTGCCTGCGAAGTCGATTTGTCGGAATCGTTTTCGAGTAAGCTATTGGGCCGGAAATTTAAAAGGGCAAATACTGCGCAACAAAGGTGGACAATTTTCAACTTATTTTGAAATTTATATGTAATCTCAATGGGTAACTTAAGCTTTCAATCCATACCAAATTTTCCAAATATTCAGAATCATGCATCTTTCCTTTAAGAGCAGGAAAATTTGAAAATACAGTTCACAGATATGACACTTTGACCGACAGATCTGATCTGACACCAGATGTTATATATTAATACTGGGGTCCTTTGGCTTCAGGGAATCTGGACACGTATGCTAAATGGTTTATGGAGACAGTGGTAAGCCAATGCTGGCAAACAGAATCTGCTAAAAAAAAATTATTTGGTGAATTGCCAGGGGCTGCCAAGGCTAATAGGGGATAAAAATGAGTTATTTGCCATAGCTGCACAGTAAATTGAAAATGAAAAATCTGTATGCACTCTTGTCAGGGGCAAGATGCTACAAATAAGAATTGTAGCCAATATTGTTAGGCCTTGTGAGAACAATCCTCACCATGTGTCGCCTATCCTACAAGCAATGTGGCTAATTCATACTTCGACTACATTTGGCGTTTGGGCGGAAAATTTATATATATTCACGTTAACAAGACTGACAAAACAAAACTTAATGGATAATTTCACATGAGATTCACCCTATAGTATAGATGTGGGTTTGAGAACGTCTGAGGTAACATTGAACCGGGGCTCCTACTTTGTCTACTTTGAAGCCTAACAATACGCTGAAATTGCAAGAGTTATAACACCCCATCAACATAGCTTGATTGACAGGTTCAGCCTGAAGTAGGTTATGCTATACCTGTCAATAATTTATATGTCACTGAGATCCAAATATCATGACATAGGCTACAACAAACTATCTAAGTATGATGATAAGGCACATTACTACACCACAAACATTTGGCAGAAGGATCTTTACTACAGCTATTCAGTTCATGAATATTGAGATCACCTGGCAGGTTGACTACTTCGATCCGTGTTCATTAGCTCTATATTTCAATAGGTTTAACAATAGGTTTTCGTATGTGTCGCATATTAGCTCCAGCCTCCTGGGGTTTGAATGGGGCATGTAATCCATATGGTCTCGGTACAGGTAATTCTGTATCATCATCTGGGATGTAAGCATTGGGTCGTGGCTCTGCGGTGGTAGCAACGCCTCCAGCTATCAGATACTGCTCTTCTTCCTCTTCAGCCTGTCAATCAAAAATAATAAGACTATCTTAATAAACAAAATGGATGTCTGATACAGGCAACATCCTGCTTGAAACATTTCATTTGCTGTAGGGAAAATTTGAATATTACATGAGGCAATAGGAACAGAACCACACCCCTAACTTGATTGTCAAATTAAACTTTACCCCTAAATTAATATTCGTCAACCAAAATAGGGCACATTTTCGCTCATGAAATCCAAACCAAACATTTATCCCCAAGATATCACGGTAAATGAGAAAATACCAATATTAAAATATTGACCATTACTGGTAAATGGGGTTCTGGGGACGGTGCTATTCGTGATCGGGCCATGGCCCTTCAAGCACGATAAGCAAACGTAACACCTGAAAGACATGATAAGCCACAATACCTTTTTTCACTACTTTGGTTATTGAAATATGCAGCTTTTTATACTGATGTTCCATTTTGGCAATGTTGTTACCACCTGACCTTGAGTTTTACACATTCCCCTTTTGGGCAATATAAAGTCACAGACTGTAGAAGACTAGTACTTGTTCGGTCCTCGAATCAGTATCGTTTTAGCTAAATATTTGACACAAAATTGCATTCCATATGGATTCAAATATGCCATTTAAGGCTGGATTCTTAAGACTCTTATGCAATCTAGTAAGCTTTGCAACTACATGCCCTTGCAAAAACAGTTATTCCGTAAAGTGGGCTTTACTCAAACATTTTAATATCTCCAGATGGAGTAAACATAGTTTAGGGATCCAGCACCATTTTGACTCATGTTTTATGAACTCTGGAAATCACAAGGAAACCAAAAATGAAAACTTCCTGAGGTTATAATAGCAAGAATGCTCCCTCATCATTGGAATGGCATTTGAAACCATTTTTTGGTGACACGTATAATGGACACCGTACAGGGATTTGATTCGCTCAAGCAATATGAGGCATTTTGAAAATTGAGTTATGGCCATATTCAACATGCTCAGTAATCAATCCTACATTGTTGAAACCCCACATCCCTAGCTTACTCAGCTGCAAGTTACTAACTTTTGCTTGGAATGTTAAATTTCTTGTATTTTGTGTCATCTGCAAGAGGGCACACAAGGATTGCTCTGGTAGTGTGCGCATTCTGTGTTAAAAATGTTGACCCAAATGTTAACCCTATACAGAATTTCCCACTAGTTCCACATACATGCACACATTTTTCATGCCTTGCATGTAATATCCTGTATAGTGCCCCTCTCATGAGTGGGTCAAAGTTCATCTAGAGGTCTTGGCCCAAAATGGTCAGAATTCAAAAATTATATGCATGTATCACATATTTTGATCGATTTACTGACACTGGGAAAACAATGGATCCGCAGTAGTGTCCCCCACAGGTGGTGACCTTGGTATATCGTGACCTTTGTGACCCCAAAAGGTCAGATTTAATCAAAAAACACATTAAGTTTTTTATAAATCAATCTAACTGAAGCCTGATTTCCTTCCAATGTTGACTGAAACATATGCCATTTTCCCTTCTGAAAGTGGAATGGCCCCAAATTACCAAATACACCCCCTAAACGAGAAATGGTCTCGACCAGTGACTCCAGGTCACACCCTGTCACCTTAGCTCTTCCTTAATTCCGTTTTGGCTCAGAGCCCCACACGGACGCGTGTACATAGCATGCTGTGTGGCGGGCCTGGAAGTGGGAAGTCCAACATTGGAAAGGAAACATGCTTCAGTTAGTGATTTATAAACATCATGTGTTTTTTTTGAATAAATCATTACACTGAACTGCATTTCCTTTACACCAATGTTTTGCCTGAACATATGCATTAACCCCCGGTTGAAAATGATATTTTCATCAACACCAGACTAGCAACCCTCAGTCGGAGGTTGGAGCATGATATTTTCAGAGTCGTCAACAGAATCAGCCAAAGGCAAGACCACACTAAACCTAAAGTACATATGTTAAGGAACCTAAAGAAGGCATTAAACATAAAATTCGGGGACATAGATGCACACCTGACAACGGAATTCTCCGGGGCGAGCGTCACCGTCGGCACCGGATGGGAGACTTTATGTATAGTGAAGTTGAATTAGTGATTTGTTTTCGCAGGAGTGCCCTCTCAACGTTCTCTTGGGGATTTTGTACGTTTTCTGTAGTACAACCGACGAAACCGTTGTGGGAGCCCTCCACACATAGCCTCGCAGATTTCAGCAATGCTGATTCCGCGGTGTTAGGCCCATGACGACGTGATGTTATGGACAGAATGGGTTCGGTTTGGGAGCTCCTATCACCCGCGTTGGAATCATAATTACAGCGCTAATTCCATCTACAATTGTCCGCGTTGACTCGGACCCGTGGGGGGAACGTGTGTAAGACACACAAGTCTTCGGCCCCCTGAGCGGACTAAGTTTTACGTTTATAGTACTCAAGGGCCCGAACGGGACCCACAAGCGATCTTCCCGCACCAAGAGTGACCTGCAATTCGGTAGATAATCTGTTGAGTGTTGGAATGAGGATGACTCGTTCTTTGCCAGAAAATCCGGCCTGAAGAAACAATTGACCCTGTCCCGAGATAATTCTGACGCTGACATAGAGATAATCTTGATCTCCGAGCATCGTCTCCCAAAGGGAGAGTGACCAGGAGAACTGCTTGAAGGTGACATGTTTTATGATGGCCTCAGCCAATGGTTCGAACGGGGGCTTCACGAAATAGTCTAAGAACAGTATTAAGTCCCCAGGGAGGGACCATCTTCCTGGCCGGAGGTCGTGTATTAAACATCCCCCTCTAGAAGGAGGACGGAATCAGCCATCGTCCCTTAATGGTAGATCCGTAACCACCATCGAAACCTCTATGATTGCTAATATAGCGGACTTGTAGTTTCTTACAGTCGAAGTTTCAAGTCCCTTTTAATCAAAGCGATCGTTGAGAAAGTCAGCGATCTCTGCTACAGATGCCCGAGTCTGAGACACCTCTCGTCGCTCACTGCCAGCGGAAGTAGGGTCCAAGACGCTTTAAGAGAGAAGCGGTCATGTGTGGACTTGTCCTTCTTCCCAGCTGATATGATCGAGGCAGCCTCTCTGCGAAAAGCCAAAATCTCGGCATTGCTGCCGGATAATGCCACGCAGTCAACGCTAGATGATCCAGCGACAGACTGGCGCTCCCTCCGTTCGGAAGGGATACTAACGTTCCGACGGATCGGTAGACGCACCGGCGGAGCCGCCAAGCGATACACCATTGCCGACACCAAATGAGTTTCGCCAGAAGGGAGCGATGAGGATGACACAGCACGCCTCCCGCCCGTTTTCGAAACTACATGATGCAGAATCGGAATCGGCGGGAAGCGTAGGCCGTGAACCCCGTCCATTCTACGCCAGAGCGTCGACTGCGTACGCCCCCGGGTCGTGAGTCCGTTGCAGTACAGAGGTAGCTGGTGACTCAGGTTCGGGGCGAACAGGTTCGATCCCCCCCCCCCCCTGAAGGGAACAACCGTTAAAACAATCTCTCGAAGCTCTCCCGCACGACATATCGGTTCAGTATCCATTCCCAGGCCGTCATCCTGCCACGAGACAGATCGTCGGCAAGAAAGTTGACGGCCCCGGCATGTGCCTGCGACATCGTGATGGCCCGGTCCTGACACCACGCTATGATCGGCATGGCGTCGAGGCACAGGGGCCGGACCGAGTCCCGCCCCGCCTGTTGATGTAGGCCACCACTGTGGACTTGTCCACTGTACTAGGACCTGGAGTTGGTCACTCATCGCCTCGAATTGTATCTAGTGTACGTTCCCTGCCCACAACTCGAGCGATTGATCATGGGCCTAGCCTCGGTCCTGGACCAACTTCCCCCGAGGCGCAAAGGTCTAGGGGAAACCCCCCCAACCGACTTCGACGCGTCCGTCGTGGCATGAACAACACGACGGGATGCCGCGGTAACGAAGCTTCCCTGAGTCAGGTTGGGGGCGGTGAGACAACCATGCCAGGTGTTCCCGGCCCCGTAAAATTGTTTGATATGGATCAGATGAAAACAGGAACTGGGTGTTGATCGGCTGTATGCCAGTCCGAGGTGCATTTGTTGACAGCACCTCATGTGGGAAGCGACAATATCGGACCAGGTCACGATAACTGGCCACAAGCTAGACGGCAATCCAGTCTCGGCGTTGGGCCTGCGTATCAGCCCATGGATGTCCGGCAGCCTAACAACGACATCCACCCCGCTCTGATCCTTACGGTTTCTGCATGCCACGGAAGCAGTTTTTCATCCAGCCACTCCAGGTCCCGCCGGGTCCGTTCCTGAAGGGTGTATTCCGATTTGTCAAGTTGACAAGAAGCCAACCTCTGCACGACCTGTACGGTACGGCTGACCATCTCGGCCGTCCCCTGGGGCGACGGGCCTAATCAACCAGTCGTCCAGATACAGGCAGAGGTTGACCACCCCTGCCCCCGCCTGAGGAAGGCGCCCACCTCCCGGGTCACCATCGTGAAGACCCTGGGATAGGTGGAAATTCCAAGGGGAGACAAACGTCCACTCGTAATACTTGCCCTGGATTTGGAATCTGAAGCCAGCGACGGGCCGGATTTGGCGACTGGGACGGTAGGGGGGCGTCTTTCAGATCCAAGAAGACGCCCGCTCACCTTCAAAGGACAGCGCAGGATCAACGCGAGGGTTTCCATCCTAAACTTCTGCGCGGCTGGATATACGGAGGCAGAGGCGTGGAGGTTCAGGAAGGGGACCCAGCCCCGATCTTCTTGGGGGCCAAGAACAACGTCGACCAGTACCCCTCGGTGAAGGGGGTGTCGACTGGGGAGATGGCACCCTTCGCCAAGAGCCCGAGACCCCTCTTCCCAGAAGAAGTTTTGATTCTTCTGGTTCCCCCCGGAAGGGGGGTAGGTCTCGGGTGGGAAGTCGGCGGGGGTTCCGCGGTGAACTCTATACGGTACCCCTTTCCACCACACAACTCAGCACCCAGTCGCGGGGGAAAATTTGGCTGGCCTTCCCGCCCCCCGCGTAAACGCAACGCGGCCGCCCACCGGATGTGGTAAGGTCCCCTCCCGAAGGAGAGATCCCGCGTCGCGCCGTTCCCGTAGGACAAAGACTTCTTCCCCTTCCCAGGCTGCCGTTGCTTGGAGGGGGGCGAGCCTTCGCCTGGCCCCCGCGGCCTTCTGTTATAATGGCCGGAGCAGCGGGCTTCTTGGGTTTGCTGAGGCTGTGCCGGCTTCGCTGCCTTGGCGGAACGGCTTGAAGAAGAGGAGCGCGAGCGCTTCTTATTCCTAGCCGAAGATCCCCGAGAGGAGATCGTCGCCTGAGCATCCTGAGCGCCTGCTTCCGACTCCAACAACACGCACTCCGCAGGACGCAAGCCTTGAGTCACCGAACGACCTCCTCAGGATTACTCCCGGTGACTCGGGCCTTGGGCTTGGAGAGTTCCGATGCCAGATCGGAACTCATGGTGCGAAGTGTTGAATCAGGCGTTTTCTCGCGTCGCCAGAAGCTCAGGCGACGCGGCCAAAGACATTAAGCCTCGTCGTGCCGAGTCACTATCGATGCTATTGCCAGCCCCCCCCCCCCCGTCAAAATCTTTAGAGGGCTTTCCGGGGAGAAAACGACCACTCTCACCCAACGAGGAATCTGATGTCGGTGGTCCGAGGACAGCGAGAAAGCGCCTAGTCTGATACCAGAGGTCACCGCCAGGTCTAGTTGCCTGCAGCTGGTCCTCCCAGAAGGGGAGAAGCCATCCGGAGCACACCCTTGCCTGTGGCAATTTGGCTGCTAGGTCAAGATCAATGGTCGAAGTCCTCAGGAAGGAGTTAAAATCTCCTTTGGAAGTTCTCAACGACTTGGCGACAGTTTTCAAAAACCGGTTACGAGAGAGCTTCTGAGAACCTCCCCGAGCGCCTTCCACAGAGACCAACGTCTTGGGAGCGACAAACGCCTGGACCGTTCCGGAGGAGATGAGGAAGCCCAGATTGAGCTGTCCCTCCTCCGAACGCCGCTCAGGCGCGAAGACCAGGCCAAGAGACCTCGGCCGCCCTGCGCAGCACATGAGGGTGCACGCGGAAGAGAAATCCACCTCCTCCTGCTCCGAATCTGCCGCGGACGTCGAAGGCTGCGAAGGAGTATCAACCAGGGACTCACCTCCGAGCCGAGTCCACCCCGCCAAGCGTGTCCATCCAACATCGGAAGTCTTCGGCGTAGGAGTCCCTGAGAGACGGTGCGACGAACGAGAACGACGAAGGCGGGAGGCCGTCGTCGCCACCTGGGGGGCGACACCAGGCCAGGGCCGCCGCCGGTGACCCAAACCAACTGGCATAGGCTGGGCTGCATGAGCCATTAGGTTCGACTGCACCCAGCCAGATCCTGACGAGGGTACAGGCCGAGAAGGTGTGGGGGACGACACCCCAATTCCCAGGCACGTAAGCCAAGGGTACGGACGGGAAGACCGCCCTGCCCCGGCCGGTACCAGGCTGTACCTCCGCAGCTTGACTGGCTCCCAGAAGGATACAAACTGCTGCACAGCAGTGGCGGCAACTGCCCCGCTCGAAGCAGGTCAGAAGCAGCCCCGACAGCACCTGGTGCCTGCGGCTGGGCATCCGATGGCTGGAGCGCGGAATGACGATAGCCTGGAGGGGCTCCCCCAAGCGGGAGCCCCGTCGAAAGACCATACCAGACTGACCAACCCCAGAAGTCCATCTCGACTGGGTGGGTAGGCCACGACGGGGACGCAGCGTAACCTGAGTAGGTAGGCTGCAGCGGGTACTTTGTCCCCGCAGGGGTAGGCCAAGAGGGCTGGCCCCGCAGGCAACGCCATTGGCAGGGGGCACCCACCGGGTAACCCCACCTAGTCGGCCCGCCGCGGAAAGCAGAGCCCGGAGGACCCACAACTAGCACCACAGAAGGCGTACCCGCAAGAGAGGCTGGCCGACCTAGTCGCTGGGGCGTCTGCGGAGGCCAAGCCAGCGAGCGCCACTCGCAACCCCCAAGCCCCGAATGGCCCGGAGCAGAATGCGCGTACCTGAGGTATTCACTTGCATGACTAGCATGGCTGGTCATGCAGGGTGTAGCGAGAGAAGCCAGCACCTGCGGCTCCCGCCCAGGGATACCGAAGCCCACGCCCCAGGGTTTGCGGAGACATACCCCTAAGTGATGGCTACCGTGGTCGCAGTCGAAGTGCCCGAAGACACCCGGACCGCAACCCCGTTAGGTGTGGATAACAACGGCTATGGATCAGCCGGGCGACCTGGGCACCACCCATCAACCATCACCACCACCGGAATGCCCGCATCCGCCAACCCCCTGGGGGGTTGGCAGCCGCAGACCGCGCCATCCTGCACCGGAGCATCCCCTAGGGCTGAACCATCGAGCCAGCTGCGATGATGCCCGTAGGAGACGGCTCCGAAGCCATCCCCATCAGCCGCTTCGCAAAGTAGCCGAAGCTACCTCACCTTTGGGAGCACCCAGAGCAGCATCGTCTGCCCTTGGACGCACCCGGGCCCGGAGCCCGATCACCACCGGCCACCCCCCCTTCCCGTGAACGCACACTAGACGGCTTACCCAGGTTCGAGGTGGTTGCCCACTGAACATCCGTAAGTCCGAGACAGGAAGAGGCGCACCGGTCGGTGCTGGAACATTGCCTGTGTTTGACACATAAAGGATGGGGTCCCACTCATGAATGGATGCAGGGCAGCGTACGCAATTGTGCGCGCCATATGAAAACCGGGTGAGCGTGATTTGCTAGATGGAATAGCGTGCGCAATAAAAACCGTAAAGAAAATCCAGCGTGCGTGGATGTCCCCGTACTGCAAACGGCAAGACAAAAAGCAACTCGGTAACTGAGTCACTAACGGTTAACGAAAATTGTTTCAAAAACACAGTTTTTCACATATTTTATTAGTATACAGAACTTCTTCACAAGATCGGAGAGAACATTCACCAAACTGCGATTGTGAGAGCCACAAACCATTAGCCCACATCTAGATGACTGTGAGGTCTACAATCCCCAAGAGGAATTCCAGGCCTTGATCACCTGGATGATGAAACTAATCAGCTGGTTAAAGACGGATCTTCGACTGTGATTTTGGACTTGCACGAACGAACGAATTAGTATCCACAAGCATATAATAAAATAATACGCACAACCATACCACATAAATTGTTTTAGCGATCACAGCCCGATAACAATATACATAACAAACCCCACATAGTCAAATGCAGTCAAAGCAGCCAACACGTCCGTCAATGGCTGCCTTTGTTTACGCTTTTCCCGCTACAAAGATCACATGACCGCATTGGCGGTAAAAAAGGAGACAAACAAGAGCTCTCCGACGGCGTAAAAAGTCTCCGTTTATTCCGTCCGAAGAGCGGGTTATAAATCCTTATATAATCCAGTATATATTCCAGATAATAATGGTATAGATAGGAAGTATTCCGTATGAAACGTCACGAGTCCAGTGTATCAAAATCTCAGATAATTTTGGCTGCTATAATGACAGAGGCTGCGGTAAAACGCGTCCGTCTACGGGCGGCCCAAACGGAATTGAGGAGAGCTAAGGTCGACAGGGTGTTACCTGGGGTCACTTGTCCGAACCATTTCTCTTTTAGGGGGTGTTTTATTTATGGTAATTTGGGGCCCATTCCACTTCTCAGAAGGGAAAATGCATATGTTTTCCGTCAACATTGGTGTAAGGAAATCAGTTGCATGTAATGATTTATTCATTGCTGGTATCCCATATGTTTGATTGAATTTCATTGACACTTGGATACAATGGTTTTTGGTTATGGCCCCACGTCTTCATGACCTCATGTCAACCTTGGTGATCTCATGCAAAACCTTTGTCCCCGCATTTGCAAACACATGCATTCCGTGAATTCTGCATTTTTTGTTTATTTTCATTTTGCCTGCTCCCTAGTTTGCCCTGTATGTCCAATTTTTGCAAATCCCATTTTGGCCTGAGTCATCAGATTGTGGTCACATTTTCTTTCAAGAAGTGGGCTTTCATAACTTTAATGATTACTAGTAGGATCAAAATAGGACATGTACCCACACTAACCCAAAAAAATTGCAAACAGAAGGTTTTCGTGGCATTTTCTGGTAGTATAAGGTCAGTTTAATAATATATCAAAGTTAGTTGCGTCAAAATCGAAGTCCCAGAAAGCGTTCAAAGTATGACATAAACAAAATGGCCGCCATCCCGCCATTTGAAAAAACAAAATCCTCATATCTCTGGCAATAAATAGCTAAAAGGGCAAACACGCTGATTTCATTTTTCCTCAAATTCTAGGCATAACAAATCCATTAAAATGGTTTTAATGAAGTTGAGCCCCTCATCTTAAACCCTCAAACTTCAATATGGCCCGCCATCCGCCATGTTGAAAAAGTACAGATTATTGTAATCGCTGGTGCCGGATGGGCCAAATGACATCAGATAACATTTCCCTACTAATTCTAGCATAACAAATCCCTGAAATGAGTTTTTATTGAAGTAATATCACATCTTGGCCCCCTCTAAAATCCAATATGGCTGGCCACGCCACATGTTGAAAAGTATGAATTATGTTTAATCTATGACACCAGATGGGCAAAAATTGGCAAATAAGTGTTATTTTTTATTAAATTGAGGAATAAGAAAATCCTTAAGATGTTGTTTTTAAAATTTTGAGAGATCTTGAACATCTTCAATATGTCCACTGTCCCCCCATTTGAAAAAAGGAAAGATTAAATCCTCCTATATATATCAGACATATACAATTAAAGTAGTGTAATTTTCTATTTAATCCGGCATTACAAATCTATTAGAATAAAAAATGATATTTTTTAGTGGGCTATTTGTAGCCATGTTGATTTTTTATCAGCTAAAATCTATCTTCCGTTTTCAATTATGGGGTTTACAGTATAATTGGTGTAATTCTTCAAGTATACAGAAAGTAGGTTTTACATTATTCACAGCATCACCACATGTGGCAAAGATATGGTTGTACCAACATATCGCCCACACTAGTAGGCCTACTATTTTATTCTTCAGGTTTATCATCATTGAGACTGGATCTTGGGTCTGTTTTGGACATGAATGTTCCACAATCTGTGTGTGGTGCATCCCATTCTTTCTACAGGTTCATTCATTGTGATCATCCCGAAGAACAATTGAATCGGATCATTTCCGGTGTAAACCTGGTTGCGGACTTGTTCACTTGAGGGGACATCTTTTCCCCTTCGTACTATCCAGTCCCAGTCACTTGAATTTTGACCCTCAGTCCTGCACATCCCTTGCATGATCTGTAAATAATTTTCTCCTACAGAGGAGTTTTGCAGCGGAAGGTTTTTGGTGAAATTTTTTCAGGGTTTTAAACACAAAGAGCATTTGGAGCAACTACACTCTTTCACTGCATGTTCTATCTGGTGGCTCCTGAACACTATGCCACTGATGCCTAAAACTCAGAGTAATAGACCCTCATCTCCAGCGGTCAGTACGACTCATGACCTTTCAGTTGAGCACCCCAAGATCTAATATGGTCAGCCATCACACTGCAAAAACTGGTGTGTTCAAACTGGTTTGTGTTAGTTTCTTGGTGTTGAAATTTAAGATTTAACCTATCGAGTGTTGCTGCCTAATTTTAATTATGGATGTTGGTGTTCTGTTAGGATTGGTTTAGAGGAAAGCAGTTATAATAGAAACACAAAATAACAAATCAAGGCATTTTCTCCTAACATATCATACGTTTACAAATATAAATGTTAACACCAAGAGTTTGTTTAACCAGGCGAACTCGTATGTACGCGATTGCGTAAAATATGTCCCCGCCGATGTTGCGATTACTAACAGGTGATAAATGCAACCTCAACACCCTACCCCCCCCTCCCCCACTACCCCGCAACACTCCACCCAGCCCTCCCCAACCCGAGCCACACAGAAACCGAGGACGAGAGGAACATACTAGAGGGAAAGAAAGGCTTAATGGTTGTTATGGGGACGGCGCCGACCGCGACTGAAACGAGGCTCCGGGGAAGCAGCAGGAGTAGCATGCCCGTAGGGGGAAAACGGAGTTGTCCGAATCTGAAGTGCGCCGGAGGGGAGTAGAAAGTAGCAGGGGAGAGAGATAGGATGTCCGAGGTAGGTCGGAACTATATGAGGGTGACTGCAGGGGGGCATGCTGAGGAGTAGGGAGGAAGGATAAGAACGGCCACCGAGGGGAGGATAGTCGTGTAAATAGTGGGCAGAGGAGCAGACCGAGAGTATGGCGGGAGTATTAGAACACATAGTGTCGAGAAAGGTGAGGGTAGCGTGGAAAGTGTACGAAAGCGAGGGGGTGGGAAATAACAGGTGAGACACAAAGGACTAAGGTGGAGAGGAGGGGAGTGAGAGGAGAGGAGGAATGCGTCAAGTCGAGAGTGAGGAAAAAAAGCAAAAGAAATAACGGGGAGAGGTAGGTTGTGAAAGGGGTGCGGGGCGATATAGCAGTTAGACTGATAACCAAAAAAAAAGTGAAAGGCATCTGCACGGCGTGCAGAGCGTTTGACTGCGAAGGAAGCTCGCCAAAACGTAGGGGTAATGCAGGGCCCGGAGGTCCAGCGAACTATAAGGGGCGCATAGTCGGTGGGAGGGGAAAAGAAAAAGGGGGAGGAAAGGAAGAAGGACAAGGGAAAAATCGCGAGATGGGAGGGGGAGTAAGGAAGAAGAAAGGGGGGAGGTGGGCGATGAACGAAGGTGTGGGGGCGGAGAATAGAGTCCCAATGAGAGGAATCCGGAGGGGTTGTAGGCATAGCAGGGGACTATGGGATCTAAATGTGGCGTTAGTTCAGGGTCGGGGTGAAGGAGTCGCGAACCAAGGGAGAGAGATAGGCGGGAGACGAAGCGGCGATTGGGAGGGCAGATCCGACGGGCGGAGAGTCTGTGAGCGTGCCAAGCGGGGATAATAGTAATAAACGAGAGCGGGAGGGGAAGGCTGAGGCCGAGGGGCGTGGGGAGAGAGGGTTGGGGGCGGACAAAACGGGTGGGAGTACGACGAGGCAGATGAGGGTGGGGGGAAGTGACGTGTGATGAATGCGGCGGAAGAGGTTAGGGCCAGTAAAGGCGGGGGAGGAAAACTAAGTTTGAAAGGGCTGGGGTTAGGGGGATGGCATTCATACTATGGGGAGACTGGGTGAGGCAAGAATTAGGAGGCGGACTGCAGTTGGGAGACCGTGTCGACGTGCGAGGGAGAGGAGGAGAATTAAGTTTATGGGAGTGGTGAAATGGGACCCCGAAAAGAAAAATCAAGCCACACTGGAAAGGGGAAATTAGGCGGAGGCAGAGATGGATCTAGGGACAAGGACGGGGGGGAAAAGAGGTAGGGGATAGTCGACCGGCGGGTCATCGGGTAGAAGTGGTGGGTGGAAGGAGGGTAAAAGGGGTGCATCGACCCGCCATGTAGATGATTGAGATGAAGCTTTGGGCACGGGAAATTGGCTGTCCGGCGGAGGGGGGGGGAACGAGATGGACGGTCTCTGAAGAAAAGGGGAAACGCTAGAGTGGGGGGGTGTACCATTAGGCGGGGAGAGTGACGTGGGGTTCTTAGCGAGACTCATGATAGGCAGAAAGATGGAAAGAGAGTCCGTTATAGTGAGAGTGTGGGAAGATACCGAAGTCCGTCCACTGAATGAACAAAGAGGGGGGGGTAAATGGAGGTGGAGGGCCACACGTAGATCGAAGGCCAAAGTGAGTCGCGGTGAACAATGAAGTGTGGTAAGTCATGGAGACAGGCAGGTGAGTCAAGGTGCGTGAAGCTACTAAGAGGGGTGTGTACAAGGCTAAGTGACCGGGAGAATAGAAGGAAGGGAGCTTCTGTGGACTTGGGTCAAAAAGAAGAAAGAAATGGTGGGAGGACGCTTATCAGGAGCGGGGGAGTATACCCACCAGCAGAGGTAGGAGGGAAGGAACGGGCGCGTACTTGTAGTGGGGGGAACGGACCAGCTAAACATTAGACCATAGGGGGATAAGGGTAGACGCCGGAAGACAGTGGTATATGGGGTGAAACCCTGCGGACGAAACCAGATTAGGGAGTGGACTCGTGGAAATGACGCAAGAGAAAGAATATGAGGATCGCAGTACCTCAGTGCCGAGGGGACAAAGAGGCTCAGGTGGGGATGCATGGGGAAATCTAGAAAGAGGGAAGTATGGAGAATGGGTGGGGTGGTAAGTGGACTCAACGAGACCACAAAGACGAGGAAATGCAGAATTTCAGTATGAGTGCGGAAGTGAGGAGAGAATCGGGGCGGGGATGAGCTAAGCGGACAAGACCGGAGAAGAGGATATGGAAACCCATGGTCGGGACGGAGGGAGATACAGGAGAGTTTGGTCGCCCGCGCTCGTGGGGGGGGGTGGGTCTAGGGAAACGGCACTGTCGCGCAGGGCACACAAGGAAGTGGGGGAAGTTTACAGAGGGGAGAATGGAACCATTGGTTAAAAGGAAAAAAGCACTATGAGGGGGCAAAGAAGGAAGCGTAGGGGGCTGATTGCCGGCTAGAAGTGCGATGGGAAAGAATGACGGGAGGGAGTGAGAGCGGCATACAGGGGAGAGGGAAGCAAAAGTCGATGATGTGAGATCCCCACCCCCCGAATATGGCAGGCCCCCCTCCCCCCTCCCTTCCCCTTACCACCCCCCCCCTCAACCGCCCCTCCCTCCTCGTACTCTCCCCCCAGTCCTATCCCCCTGCTCCCCCCCCCTCCCCCCGCCCACCACCATCCAGCGCGCCTCCCCCCCCTCCCCCCGTCCACGTTCCCCTCCCCACCCAACAGCCCTCCCCCGCCCGCCCCTACCCTCTCCCCCCCCAAAGAACCACGTCCCCCCCGCCCACCTCCCATCCCCCCACACCCCTCCCCCCCCCCCCTCCCCCCTTGCCCCCGGATCGCCGCTCCCAGGGCCCCCGGCACGGCCCCTCCCTCATCCCCCTCGGCCCCCGGCCCGTGTCGCGCCCGAATCCCCCGGACCCCACCCCCTCCCCTCCGCCCCCGCCCCAAACCCCCTCCCCAACACCTCAACCCCTCTCCTATAGTATAGTAGTCTTCATGTAGTGAAGGATTTTTTGTCCTATCCGATGCAACCGTTTCAGAGATACGCAATTACGCATATTTAATTAGCTCAGTTGCATACCATAGCCACATATATCACATAACTTCAAATTGCAAACAAGATGTGGCCCATGATATGCTAATTATGGACGTCAGGATTTTGAGTATCCTATGTACAGGTTTAAAAAAATATATAAGCAATTACGCTGATTTTTTTGCATATTAATTAGCTCATTGTCATACCTCAATATGCCCGACTCCGCCCAAAATCTAATCAGGTCAGAACTCTTCAGTCCGCTTCCATCCACCAAGTACAAACATCATTATAACGCTGCCGGAACTCCAGAAAACTTGTAACAGTTCCTTGCAGGAAAATTCTCATAAATTATGCAATTAGATACTTAATTAGCAGTTTTACGGCCACAATCTAATCCGGTCGAGAATTCGTCAACCCGCTTCTTCCACCAAGTTACATCATGTCGCCCTTACGGAGCTCCCCACTCTCCAGAATAAAAATGGTATACAACAGGGTTAACATTTTGTCACAGACGGACGGCGGACGAACGGGACGGACGTACGTAGGACGATCGACGAACGTACGAAACTAACGCTTCTCCATTTCCATATTCCCAGCCCTTTCCTAAACATGCGTTCTTGTTGGCTGGGACCATTCACATCAAGGGAGTGGTCCCTTATTGACTCCAGGAGAGTGTTAATTACACAGGAGTGCCATTTGAAGGGCCCGGCAGTGTGTTAAAAAATGATTAACACCCTATGTGGTGTAAAAATCAACCACCAAGCAGTGGCATATCATACATTATAAACAAAACCAAAATTGGTGTTAATGCAACACTAACATGGTGGTACTCTAACACCCTTGGGTGTGGTCCGTATTGACTCCCAGTATTGTTGTTTCAAATAACACCATGTGGTTAAAGTTAACACTCCAGTTTTTGCAGTTCAGAGATCATTATTTTATCCCTTCACTGCCCACATCTGGTAATGCCCTTTCTGAGCGCATTCCTGCTACTATTCTGACCATCCGGCTTAAAAGAGGATGTTAATCGCTATCTCGCGCAACCCATCAGTGGTTTCTACCAGACTTTATTTCTGCTGTTAAGCCCTGGTAATGGCCTTTGCCAAAAAAAGACTCCTATTTCTTACTAGTGACAGGGATACCATTGGATTGCAGCCTTTCACTTTCTCTATCGATTCAGAATCCATATTGGGGAGTACAAAATACTCTGGAAAAAGCTTGTAACACGGGTCCGCCATGATTACTTTGAAAGAAAATAGACTCTTGCATGGCAGCCGGGCCAAAGGGTATATTCCTGAAGTGAGGGGTCTGCGGCAACCTTAAATGCATGGTCAAACGCAGATTAGGCCGAAGTTAACTGAATAAGCGCTTCAAAAGCTTTATAATTATACACATATATTTTCTCCTTGTCTCTGGCAACCAAAAGTAAAGGTCATTACAGCCCTCATCTGCACAATGGAGAATAAGTAATTAATGATCTGTGTCCTTCCCCAATTAGGATTTTTTTGACTTAAAATTAGGCCATGGTGACTGCCATTGTGCTATATATCAACATCTGCATCTCCTTCTGCATAGATTATCCGTGGCATATCTTTGGCTGCATTCGGCACCATAGCATCATTAGTTCTTCGTCTTGTGTATGAGGCAGCAGCTAAATTTTGTGACGTAGGAAAAGGGAAAAAATTCGCATCTCACTTTTGATTGTTTTTGGGTTTGAGAATTCTTTGCATCCAAGTAATTTGAACAGCATTCTCCCTTCAATGATAAAAGGCCCTTGAGAAACATTTTCACAGGCATTAAAGGGCGGGGTGAGGATGTCAATTTACAAAATCTGTTCAAGTAGGCAAAGATACAGTCAAAGAAATGGCAGGACAAGCTTACTTTTCTTATAATAGCTACAAAATGGGAAAACTTAGTCAAGACCCTTGCATCTGATTGGGCTGTCAAGCTAACTGATGACCAGCTCTTGTTATTTCAAAGATTCCTGTTTTGGTATCACATCTGGAGAACTGTCATTAGATAAGGTGCTTTGCCATGAACTTTTCACCATATCCGCCATCCGTTTTTTGAGGCCAAGCATGATTTTAAAAAAAGCACCATTTCTGATGGCTATTTAAGAACAGGTTCCTCGTCCAGCTGAGGCCCCTGGAGAACTTGCCAAAGACCTGATCATATGTTTGTTGACGAGGTTCTCTTTTACATAGCTTGAATACCCAGAGGGAAACACTTATAGTGTAGTTGCAATACTGATGATTATTATGCACTATTCACTGTTGACCACTATGGCAAAAGCTGCGTTGTCTTTGATTGATCACTGCACTGGTGAACCAACCAAACAAAAACACACACATGAACGTCGCGAAACTAGGATCGCTAATAAGGTAGACATAATTATAAAACATGCAACAAATTTCACCATGGCATAATTTAAGGTCAACCATCCAAATTGGAAAAGACAACAGATCGTTGATACTACTTCTGCCAATATGCGAAAGAGGGCTGTATTACCTTTACTTTTGGTCTGACAGACACAAAGAGAAAACATATGTGTACAGAGTGATTTCAAGCTTCTGAAGCGCTTATTCGGTGATGGCATTTGCTCCTTTCTGTATCTTATATCAAAATCATACTACTTCCAGAATCTTTGGGGCTGACAAGAATCTGTTTGCCTGCTCAAGGGTCATTCCTGGTAACCTGTGTACGAGTTTTGGTCACAGAGTCATTTTTACTACCAATATAATCTAATGTATAGAAGATGAGGCTCAAACCCAATGGTCGCCCTGTTCAATTATTCAGCATCCAGAGTCTTTGGAAATCATTACAAACATGTAACCTTCCAAAAAAGTTTCACCACAGCTTGTGGACATCACACGAAAACATGGACCAAGAACCAGTCTCAGATGATTAAGAGTTTGAAGACCAAATGTAATGGTTAATAGTGTCCGCGATCTCATGTACTACTGCAAAACAAGTGTTTCGGCCATATTTGGTGGATGAGGTACCGAAATAATGTTAACTTGTACTTTCTGTTTTACTTTTAAAAATTTCACAATTACACTAAAACAACATATGCACATACATTGTGAATCGATTTTAATTAGCTGATAAATTAATATGCCACGAATTTTTTTTATGGACCAAGAGCCAGCTACAAAATGCCCTTTTAATTTGAATAAATTTGTAATCGGCTGGAATAGAAAATTACACCTCATTTGCCTTGTAAATCTGTCCTCTGCTTAACAGGAGGAATTTTATGGTTTCATCACTTTTTAAATGGCTGACAGTGGCAATTTTGAAGACGTCAATGTGCTCTCAAAACTTCACAACAACCATCTTAATGTTATTTCGTATGCTACATTAATAAAAAAATAACACTATATATTTGTCATTTTGCCCATGTGGTCCATAGATACAAGAATTTTGACTTTCCACATGTCGGATGGAGTCCATATTGGATTTAGAAGTGTCAAGATGATATCTCAACTTCATAAACCCATTTGAATGGATTTGTTTATGCTAGAACTTAATAGGAAAGACATCTGTTGTGTCGTTTGGCCCACCGGTACCAGAATAGCAAGAATTTGTACATTCCAACATTGCGGTTAGCCCATATTGGATTTTAGAGGTCAAAATATATCTCACTTATAAAACCCTTTTTTCATGGATTGGTTATGCTAGAATTATTAGGAAATGAACAATGTTGTTTGTCCTTTTAGCTCATTTTTGCCAGAGAGGTGAGGATTTTGTTTTTTCAAAATGGCGGGTGGCGGCCATTTTGTTTATGTCATAGTTGAACACTTTCTGGTACTTCGATTTTGTGCAACTTTTGATATATGATTAATCTGGACCTTAATCGACCGATAAAATGCCAAAAAAAAAAACTTCTGTGCAAATTTTTTGGGGTCATTAGCTATCTTACTCTACTAGACGCATCGAAGATTACTTGACTTTGCTCCAGGGGTTGAGTAGGATGTCATGAGGTAATTTAGTTGTCAAATAAAATATTTTTATGGAGATAACATGGTAGTAATGCATTTCCATACCAATAGCCTCTGTTGAGCATCATCAGCACGTCTCTTCTCATCTCTAACCATCCTCTCCCAATCCTAGCCTCCTTTCCATGGAGCCTCGCCTGTTCCTTCGGAGTATGCCTGCTCTAGAGTGGACTCTTGGCTCCTGACGTCCTGTGCATCTTTGAGAGCCTCTGCTTGCCTCATGGAAAGCTCTGATACAGTGGCCATCCTCTTACGTGTTATGTCCTTGATCTTGGATTGAAGTTCATTAACCTGGTGATTATCAGTTGTCAGTATGAATCAATTTTTAAAAACAAGTAAGAGATAATTGGACTACAAATAGATTGATTTTTCACTTTAAATTGAAACTGCACTTGTAGCCTGGCCCCTGCATATTTGATCAGAAGATATCAAAACAATTTCATTGCCCAGACCATGGCAAATGGTTGAAGTTCTTGGACAATTACTCTGAGTCCACCTCATGGTTCACTAGTCTTCTTGAAAGTTGTCAGAGTGGTGCCAGGGACATTTGCTATTAAATGGACACCAGAATAAAGTAACTCCTCGGCTGTTCTTTGTTAATTCTGTCCACAGTGAAAGCATGGCCTTAAGGGGTACGTTAACCATGTGATCTAATTTCGGCCTTGACTCCAATTTGATATACCATTGTAAACATTACAAACACTTACTGCATAGTTAGGATATACTGATACTTAATCAGGATTGTTTTGTGCCTGGGTAATTAAATCCATCAGATCATCTCACACAAAGCATCATCACTTGTCACATGTAACTCTAACCATATCAACATCTTATCCCCCAGGCAGTACTGCCTTCTAACACGGTTTTCTGATTGGTTGCTTACACGAATTTGTATTAATCTTTCCCTTGCAGAGGTGGCCTGAAAAGAGCCATTGATTTCATGTTATAGGCTTTGCATAACCAATAAAAATAGTGTTTTCAAAGATATTAATTCATTCAGCCTAATCCTCATCAGCCCTACTACCATTCTTCTATGTGCTGATTTTTTCAATAAATCATATAGTTTTTTTTGTAGCCAAATGGGCAGGTAGTTTACTACAAGGCTAACATTGCAGATGAATATCTTCCATCTTCTTGATCTTAATGGCAATCCAGGATCCCAAACTTTATTTTTACCTACCTTCTTTGCCAATTGCAGTGTGTCTTCTTTCCCACTGTCCCTTTCCCCTTCACTCTCTCTGCTGCCCTGTTACTTGTTCAAATATCAGGTCTTTCTCCAAAGTTGCCTTCTTTCTCAGCCAGAAACGAATCTCAGCTAGCAAGTACACATTGGTTTATTATTTTCACTTAAGATCTTTAAAAGGACAGACTATATGTGAACTTTAAGTAAGGGGGCAAAATTTGGATATGTGGAAGTCAAGCAACTGTGAATCCAGCAAGGCATAAGTACTGACCCCAAACAGACCTTTTGATGATGGCATCCCCCAAAAAAACAGAGTGCTTCTGGTCAGTCTGCTATGCAATTCTCTCAGTTTACCTCTTGGGACATACTTTTCTACTATTTTTCACCTGTGTAACAAATTTATTATAATCATTACAATATCAAATACCAACAGCAAACAGCTCTTCCACACCTTTATATATTTAATGAAATTCTATTCCACTCTCTGACCCTTACGAGCAGATTTAATTTGTGTTTTCAATAATTCAAATGTGATACCGGGTATTTCTAACAATATTGAAATTCACCGAAAAATCAGTTTGTTAAATTATTACAAATGTATCACATTTCAGATATACCATTAGCAAAAATGTCACCTTCACACACCCTGTACTACATCTTGTTTGAAACAAATAACTTTATCAAATTTTAAACTGTAATGGGCCATCTTTGGAAAGTCACACATTTGACTGATCTGTTATGGCCCTATGACAAACAACTGACCACGAAAGTGGAAACTATTTTTGGTTAGGTTTTGTCCAAACCTGACCCAAAATAATGTTTTCACTAGATTATAACTCAACCAAATATTGTGGATTATTCCTATATTCTATTACATAACTTATACTATGATGATCCACGAGTGCCTTTTTTTGTGCTCAAAACGACCTGAGACACCCCTAATGCCACATTTAAAAAAATTCGGTGCTCCCATGCCTAGTAGCGTCCCACGCTAACATCGGTACGCCCATCCTTATCATCACTGGCACCCAGAACTCCTTTGCCATTTTGTACCTCCCCAAGGCTCCACTTGCGGGAGGCCTGGATGAGGTTACTAGTTGGTCCTTTGGAAGTAAGACATGTATGTAAATAGCATAATCTCACAATTTCTGTGAGTATATTCTATTTCATCCATTTTAATACATTGAACAGAATGATCCAACTAGTGCATGACTGCCACACTGGTCACTAGGTGGAGAAGTGGAGCCGTCGTCTCATTTGCTCGGGGTTTTTTTTCTCATGGTCTCGCAGTAAAAAGTTTTATGGAACTGAAATACAATTTTGGCCCCAATTACAGCCATTCATCTTCACATAAGCATAGCTCTCAAGCACATCTGTATCAAGACACATACTGTCATACGTAACCGGAATTCCCACCTTATGAGCCTAATGTAATGATGCTTACACCTTCTTCTTAAGGTTCGTTCATATACCTCGCTGCACTGTGCATGCAGTGCCGATATATCGATCACTTTGCTGCACAACTCAACGTAACCTGCTGCCGCTGCATTTAAAATAATTAACTCGTTGCAGGACCGCAATGCAGTATACTGGACATAGACCGTAATTCGAGCACTGCAACTTACACTCTCAACGCACATTGCAGTTAGTCTGAGACGAACCTTTACTCTGACTGCTTTGCTGACAGATGGTTTGTCCACGTTTGATTACTTTAACGACCCTTTCATATCAAACCGTTCTGGAACTTCGTAGGCGTTCCCTCCATTCTGCGGCTCATAATTTCAAACTTTTCCTAAAGTTTTACTCCTAAGTGCAAGCCGGAAGGTTTCCTGACTTCTAATGCATGAGCAGGCGGTTTAAAAGGCGAGGTTACTGACCATTGACAAGGCTTGCACGTCAAGTGTCAAGATGAGAAGTGACCCAGCGTGTTACTTTGCTTGTTGCGGTTTATGAGGTTTGCTGTAATTAAAAGGATTCAGAAAAACAAGTATACCAAGATATTTCAAAATGAAGGCAACGAGTGTAAAGAAGTGTCTGAAAGTATCTCGACTGGGTACCATCGCAAGTCTTTTCGGAATCTTCCTGTAAAACCCTTGAAGCTTCTGAAACTAAGGATTAGTGCACATAATTTAATACTGTCATGATCTGTGTTTTTTTGTGGCCTAAACAAGCTCTTGGAAGGGAACATTATCCACGGCGTAAGGGTTCATCAACCACAAACAGAGAGACCGGAAAATCCCAATATGGACTAAGTCTTCTCCAGTGGACGTTCACGACCATCAACATTCCTTATCAACACAGAACTTAAAATCGAATGTCTTGGTATCTTGAGTCGTAGTAATGGCTGACAAGAGACCAGTAGTTACTAACAGTAAGTGTAAGAAGTTTTGGGTTTTTGTCACAATGAAGTCCGGTATTGGCCACATCTCTTACAAATCTGAGAGTCTATATAGCAATGGCGTTCTCGCCAACCAGGGCCATTGTAAGTAACATCGAAGCCTACTAGTACTACAAATACAGTAATACAGGGAGATTGATTTTCTCGTCCTAGTTTAAAAAAAAAAAATTATGAATTCCCTGTTTTTGCCATGAATGGCGGCAGCTACTTCTGAAAAGCCCAAAACCGCATTGTGTTTGAGTAGAGCTTGAGAAGCTAGGGAAAGGAGGAAGAGGGGGCCAATCCAGAATAGTGTTCTAGTCAAGTTTTTTCTGTTCTTCTTTTCTTCTGTTTTATTTTTTTTCTTCTTTTTCTTTTTCTTTTTTTTTCCAGTTGTTTATAAAAATAACAAAGAAGAGAAGCACCAAAGAGCATCAAAGAATGTCAAAGTATGTCTCCCTTGTTAGTTTGTAGAGTAAGCAATCATTCAACATGGCCGAAGAAGTTGACGTGCAAACATTAGAGAGCTAATGTCGCTTAAATCAAAATAAATCCCAATCTTGATTAAAATCTCTTGCTTGACGCATATATGACTAAAGACAAATAACACAGAGCAGAGAACTTTGAAGTTTGGCAGGATCTTGACTATATATAGCTTAAGAGTACTAAATCTTGAAGAGTTAGAGGACACTCTAGTCTTGACCGTCCAAAGGCAAGTTGTTTGTGTTACTGGAATCATTCTTGGATAAACGAGACTTCTGACATGCTGACCACCTTAGAAGTCAACCTGACGTGGTCAAAACGGGGCTACAATTACCACAAGCAACATAATGTCCACAGCTAAAATAAGAAGCTCTCTCACCCAGGCCTCCGCCAGCCACATAAGTTTGGGCTTCTTTTTTATTACTTCAAATTATTTATGAAATCGGTAGAAAAACATTTACTTGTACTTGACAAAACTAGTTAGGTTTTCAAATGAACAATATGCGGTCAAGGGTCGGAAAATTCGATTCAAATTCGGTTCCGAAAATTCGCGGTTTTCGAAATTCGGTGAGGAAATAATTCGGGCGGCGTCGTCGGAAATTCGGCGGCTTCGTTCGCGGGTCGGGCTTCCAAGACTACGCCCACTTTTGATTTCCTGTACAACTGTCACTCTTTGTCTGATCTCATCTCTCCTGGAGCGATTCTCCGCAAAAGTCCTCATAACTTTAACATTAGATTATTCTTCCACGATCGTCTACGAAAGCCACATCTCAAAATAATCCCAAAATAGGTATTTGAATAGCACTCACAAGTATTCCCAATTTGCTAAAAAAAATAAAACAGCTCACACGCCCTCTCACTCATTGTGATAATGACCCTCGCCATGCAACGCCAGAGGGCTGGCGGACATGAAATTAAAAATCAAAATTCCTGCTAGATTTTCTAGCTTTCTACAAACGAGATGTGGCAGCAGGGAAATGATGCGGATAAAATATTACAAATGATATACTTAAAAACCTTTATAAGGGGTAATCAAAATCCGTCAAGCCACAAATAAATCTAATCTCAGATTTATTCCCAGATATCTCTATAATAAAGTTCTTTCTTCAAACCTTTGGCCACACTCCAAAAATGTGGGACATCATGCATGCTCTCTAGTCTAAAACTAAAAACGGGGTAAACGTAGACATATCCCACTTAACAATGTGGATTTCATGAAATGTTTGGCCGTTTAACCGAACCCGAACTGAAGCTTTAGCTATTAACGTATAACTTAACTAAACTAACTTAACTACACTATTAAACTACTTAACATACTCTGCCTCAAAGGTAACTGACTGAGGATGTCGTGACGGCTGGGTTCCTCAAGTTTATCATAAACTTATATCCTTCAACTGTCTTCATGCAAAAGGCCAAATGTCTTTAAAGACCCACCTATCTGAGCAACTATCATCCACTAATGAAGTAGACGAATAAACTGATTTCCTTCCTTCTCAGAATATTTAGCATCTATTTGTGATCTTGTAATCGTATGTAGTGTAGTGTAGAAATTCCAAGATAGTGAGCCATAACTGAAGTTGAAAAAACTGCAATGTGTAGATAGACTTTTCAAGTCCAATGTTACACCACTAGCCGAACCAACTCTTAGAATGACGGCAAGCCAGGGTTTCAACCCTAAGTTTCGCGGACGAATAAACCTGCTTTAGAAACGTAAGATCATAATTGGTCTGAGATCTGATTTCTTTGAAGTCAGAAGAATATTGATTAAAAACTTTCCATGGCCGCCCGTTTCATGAAAAATGCATTTTCCCTTAACAACAAACACTTCACTTCGGTCCTTATAACATAGCCTTTTATGTCTCTTTTTCCGGCATAGCTAGTACAAAAGCTACAATCCTACTTTCATCGGCGTACGGACGGTACACTCCAGATATAACCTTTCTAAAAAGTCTGTGTACCAATGGATCTGAGGTATCACCGCCACTGCGGAAGGAGAACTAGACGCCCTGCCACTGGCATCATAGGTATATAAGAGTAAAAAGAAGTTTCCTTCCCTATACGCGCCCCACTCTGCGCCTCTACTATCGGAGTGTAGGAACACTCCGATACTGTCTGGAGCTCTATTAGTTGGAGAATTCTGTCTTTAAAGGTCGAATTCGACTTCCGAAAAGAATTGGTAGGAGTGTAGTCAGAGGCGGAAGACTTCTGCTAATCCATAATCATAGGCGGTACCAGGACGGTCTGTATTTGGAGGAGCCCTCTCATACTGCTTACTGGTAGTTTCTTGGCAGCATTATCTCCACAAAAGCCAAAACCTTTTTTTTAACACGTTCTTCTTGAGGAGCTAAGCTAGGCCACTGTTCTCCAAAAGATCCCTTTCCTTCCTCTAAGTGCATTCAAGAAACTACTCTTGTCTGTGAATTTAAGAAGGCATCAACGCATTCAGTCTTCTGAGAGCCGCTAGTTGATAAGGTCTCATGTAAAATCTCCGCAGTAACGTGATGAATTTGCCTTGCATAGTAAAAGACATCTTTCAAATAGTGCTTCTAGAGACAGCTCCAAATGGCTCCAACACTCTCATTCAAAGAGATTAGAGGACAAGAAGTCAGATTCGCAAGTTCTCAAAACCATAACGGGCATTTTTCCAAATGCGGAGATCAATCCTTGCCCCCGCCCCCGTTCCAGAATTTACCCTATAACGGTTCCTTATTTTCTTAGTAAAGCCCCCTCAAACAAACCGGTAGGGACATGTCATCGGCTTACTAAATCTTCTCACCAGACTTTATCTTATCTCAGCATGGACTGGGAAACCAAGGAACTGAACAAACTCTTTATCTTCCTCACTTGAAGTGAAAGACTCAGGAATCCTTCTGAGAAGGAGAGTCTTCTTCTCTGATAATTGGTCCTATAGACCTTTGAACTTTATCAATAGTCAGTCTTAAAACTGGCAGTAACCGAAACAAGATGCTTCACACCTCATGTTACCTACTTGTGCTTTTAAGTTAACACCAATGTCGGAAGAGATCGTATCTTGAGGTATAGAAGATCACATTTTCAAACTCGATGTACCAAACCGCCGCCAGAAAGGCGCAGCACATAAGGAGATAGGTCCTGTAGACTTCAAAATCCCTCCTCCAATCAAGAAAAGTCCAACATCATACTAAAGAGCTCATAAAATCTGGGAAATCTCACTTACTCAGTTTTCGTATCCTCATCAAATCAGGATCTTTACCCAAACTTTCACCGTGCGCGCTTGACTTGAAGTATCTTTGACTAGAATGTGCAATGAGTGGAGTAGCATCAGCCATTAATGGTTGAGTAACTCAGGCAGTCCCTCAACTGAACTGTACATTAACTATAAGGTATCTGGCACCGTGGAACCGAGGCTCTTGTTCTGGTGATCAATAAATAAAGAATCATAAGAAGTATTACCCACTTCCGGATACTCATGAATAGGTGGTTCCATAACGGAATCGCAATCAACACCGTAAGTTTCGACTCCTAAGCTGGGAGCATACATTTCTATATCACCAACTACCGATACGTAACTCTAGACTAAGATAAAAACAACATCATCCTTTCACTTCTAGATAGACGAATCTCTACCAACATCCCCTTTCAATTTAGATCTCTCTAGAAGAATCACTAACAAGGCAATGTCATCATTGCCGGAAGAAAACGCTTCCGCTAGATCAGAGCGTTGAGAGAAGTCGCTGTCTTTCTTATCATGTAAAAATCAGATCTAGATCTTGGACTTGTAGATTATAAGTCTCACTTGTCTAAATCCAGAAAAATTCTTACCGATCAAAGAACTTGATCCCCCGACGTGAGTAACTATCCGAAGGAGAGCCCTCTAGATTTTTTATAATCGTGACTAGGCGAAATCTTGATGTCCTTCTCTTAGAACTACTTGTGTGATACTTTTATGCATATGAGAAGTATTCTTAACTAGACTCTCTCCGTCCGAAGAACTTCGAGCTTAGATGACTGGAAAAACTCTCCCGATGAAGACTTTTACGTTTCAAACAATAACTAAATGCACATTCTTTTTCCTAGATCTCGCCGTCTATGGTGACGAGTCATTGAAGACTTAAGCACTGGACTGCGCCAATGGAATACAGCGGGCTTCTAGAAGATACAACCATCGGAACCTTAACCCTTTCGGTCCTAGTTGACAGTGGAAGAGGACTCTTTCAGTAAATCACGATACGGCTAAACGCTTGACTCATCGGGTAGGTCGACTGAGTATGAACGTTTTTTAGACTAGACGAGATTCTAAAACGATGCGTAATTAAGGAAGTACAGTGCCTTTTTTAGTAGAAGCGTTTTCAACAACTTTTCTAGACTGATTTTTTTGTGCTGATTCGAAATGCCGGTTGCTTTGGCGGATTTTTGAATGCAACGGGGTCAAATGTAAAAAAATTTCAAATTGGGCCGCAAAGGCACAGTTTCCTATTATTTTTTGTAATATGCATTGCTTTTTAAAAGTTAATCCACTTACTACTTCTATATACTGTCCCTTGAAGCTGATCATATTTTAATAACTTACAGCATAGATTTCTTGCCTCTAATACCGAAATTATAGAAAAGTAAAAATGGCCGCCAAATACGACGTAATAAATGAAAAATATTATTAACTTCCTCAAATGTGTGGAATTTTTTTATCAAATTTAATTGTTATAAAGAAAGGACAGGTACGTGGCGTACTGTAAGCCCGTGAAAGTAGACCTACTGATGCATGTCAGATCTAAATGCCATGACATTTTATTTCAGTGAATTAGAATAAGAAAGTGGCATAGGTCTACTATGGTATGCGTTGTTTAATTTTGGGTATAGTCACTTTGTAGGCCTAGCTATAGGTCATACTTTTATGTATGCAAAATATAAATTGTAGACTAGAATGTCTGGACCTTCGAAATGACTTGCAAGATATTTGGAAAGCCCTAACAGCATATCTTCCAATATATTCCGTAGGAAGTGAAAGGAATCGTCAGAGGAGTAATGAACAAAATGATAGTTAGCCTTTCCAATTATTAATGATTGGTCCCAAACGATCGTGTAGAGTTCAGTCAGCTTGTTCTTACACCACACTTTCCAAAAAAATGGGATTGGCATGCCTAAATTTCAGTAAACTTAAGACTGTCAGATATATTATGGTCTTACCTTTCGATTAAATGAAATATTGGGGATCTTTAAAATGCTGACACCACCACTGCAAAATTAGTAATAGTTAACGCTAGTGGCTCGAAGATGCCGTACACCTAAATACTGCAATTAGAGCAGGAGCATGGACCCAGGTCAAACGTCATCGTTTACCCCTCCCCCAACTGCAGAAAATGTTTAACACCTTTGGTAGTTAGTATGGACCCTCTATATAAATGCTAAGTAGTTAGTACTCTCAAATTGTGTTGTCACTTTTTCAATCGGGGCCAATTTAAGGTTACACAAGGGTCAAACCTTTCAAATACTCCAAACATGTTGAAATGTAAAAATACCATATTGTCCGTCTAGTCATAAAGATTCCAAAAATGTATAGTTTGTTTCGTCTATGGCCATTGGTTTTGGAGTTATAGGGTAAAAATGGTGAAAATGGTAAAAGAGGTCAATTTCCAATATAGGCAGCCAAAATATTCATTCAAGTTTAGAAAAATGTTCCCATATTATTGGGTTCAACTAACAAAAAAAAGTTTGAAGCCTTAATATGCATGCACATGTACACTTTATTTACCACACACATGGACATTTTGGAGGATAATAGTGCCATAATTATGAAGCAAAATGTAAAGCAATATAGGTGATCAGTTTTTATAAGAATAAAGTGTAAAAATAATATCTCCAACAATGCTATTTTATGGGGTAATGATAATTTCAGATGCAATAGCAGATTTCTGTTCGTTACAATGAATAGTGGGGGACTGTAGTGCACAGATCTCATGTGAGTGTGCAAATCTGGATAAAACTGTGAATTTTGGTACACAAGTACTTTATGCATTGATAATCAAATAATTGATGGAAGCACTTGCCATACCCCTCTCATGGCCCCCAGCTTGGAAGTCAAGGTTACACAGGGTAAAGCATTTAAAATGTTCCGATTGCGTTGAAAAGCACACCATGATGTTTGTCTGGTTGCAAGGATTCCAAAAAGGTATAGTTTATACAACCTATGACTTATAGTTTCGGAATTCTTGGGTAAAAACTGTAAAAATGGTGAAAAGGTCAATTTTGGTTTGTACAGGGGTCAAAAATCAAAAGTTGCTCCAATTTTTGTAAAACTTGGTTTAAGTTGTTGGTTTAGCTCATAGAATAAAATATAGGAATACTTTTGATAACCAAAATGGCGAATAAACTCAACAGCTATTGACAGCTATTGGATTCTATGAACGGTGACCTGTTGTTGGATAACGTGAAAACTAAGCATAACAGATAGACAAAATATTCCTTATTTCAATCCTTTATTCTGGGAAAACGGAAACAATTTGCACCACATATTACGAATCAAAGCAACTTTTAAAACTTTACCATGTACACCACCCCAATTGATCTTTTCAACTAATTTTACAGTTTTTACCCCAAACTACGAACTATAAGCCATAGATAGTGTAAACTAACCTTTTTGAATCCTTGTAACCAGCAAACATCATGATGTACTTTGCAACACCCATCGCGAACATTTAAAATGTGACCCTGTAAAAACCTTGAACACCCAAGCTGGGGTCCTTGAAGGGGGCGTGGCGAGTGCTTCCATCAATTTTAAATTTGGATATCAATGCCTTACTAAAGTACTTGTACTTGTGTACGCCAAAATTCACAATTTTAATCCGGAAGCGCACACTCTTTCAATACAGTCCCCTGCTCTAGAATAAAGCTGAACAGATTCCCAATTTAGGCGAATTGGTGAATATATTAAAATGTATGTAAATTGTTAACTTACACAAGTTGATTAAGGTTAAGTCATCAATTCCAACCCGTTGTAAAGAAAGAATAAGGAATCGATACGTAGTTACCGGAGAGTTGCTTTGAAAAAATAATAACTCATATTTTCTGTTAAGTTTTGAGAGGAAAGCTGTATATGTTTCTTGGCTCCCCATTCGAAAGACCTATATAGATGTTGATCTAACAACAAAGCCTTTCGCCATTATGTTACTGAAGAACAAATTTGATATGGGAAATGAAATACTTCTTTAGTTCAAACAAGAGATTTAAGTTCAAAACAAAATAGCTTGCTTCCAATTCAGTCTTGATATTTCTCATTACCTGGAAGGGGGGAAAGGTTAATCGCTACGAATGAAATTTTCTGGAACAGCAATGAATGTAACTTTTGTAAATGTACTGAAGATTGTGACCATTTGATATTGTGTTCTTAAAAAATATATTAATTTTGAAATCAGATTGAAATTGTATTATATTTACTGTATGAATCAATTGAGAAAAAGATGGTTGGAATATCGAAGAAAACGACCAGAAAACGAATGCGATTTTAATAAACGTGTTAATAATTTTTGCCTCATATTCGGTCCATAAATTGAAGAATGATATAAAATGAAACAAAGCACTTTTTCCTGTTTTCTACTGTTTCATTAGTGATTCAAAAATTGGTCCAACTGCAGGAAAAAACAAAGAAACGATTAATTAAAATACATGAAAATTTGTGGAACGTACTAAAAAACTTACTGAATTTTGCATTAATACTACAATAGATATGTATAGTGTTGTATATTGCGAATTCAGGAAATATGATGAACATATAAAAAATGCAGAGGGGGATCTATTTGAGGGTTAAAGATAACAAAATTGGAGAATTTATTTTGCAGTGAGGTGTCGCACTAGAACATCTCGTATTCAGTTTTCTTTTAGACGTAATGTATCTGTTCGTCTTAGGGTACTGAAATTGAGGGCAGTCGAATGTAGGACTTTTTTGCTCAGCTTCGTTCTCAAAAGTAAATTCGAAAGGAGAAAGAACCTGGAGCATTTTAATGGCCACATATTTCTTTCACTTAACTAGGAATAACGGTAATTCTGTATTGGGAGATATGCTATTGGGCTTTTTAAATGCATTGAAAGTCCCTTTGAAAGAAAGAGAACTCATTTAGGCACCAGATCAAGTCTGACTTTTACTTTGCTTCATAAATCATGACTTATTAAACATATACTTCTCTTGTATTTATCCAAGTACGGGACTGGAATCATGTAGTAAAGGAACCTTGTCATCTTTGGACTTGTTCAAAACAGTACTTTTCTGGTACAGACCGACTAGTATGCCCGCTTGTATGCAAACTAATACCTCATCTTTGATCTGTTTTTTCAGTTGATAAATAGCATTTGTGCCATTTTTGAAATTTTGTCCCTTTGCACTCAAAAGCCAGAAAGTTAACTGGCATCCCAAAATATAAGTCCAAGAAAGTTGTATAAAACACCTATACTAAAACAGGTATTGAAGTGACTTTTTACAATACAGTTAGACCTATACATAGGTTTTGGGTTGTTTTTTCGCGGCCATTTTGGAATTTGATCAACATTTACCCCTTGGGCTACAACTTTAAACTGAGAAGTGATAATAAGATACTAAACAATATTTACTCTCCTTCAAGAGAACAGGATGTTAATGCAATGACTATTGTGGTATTGTTGCCTAAAATTAAGTTGTTAACTTTTGTATGCTATTTTGGCGGCCACTTGAATTTGGTCCACTTTTACCCCTTTAGGGTAGATGTTATGATTAATAATTATTGTTAATATACTCAGTTGCAAAAGGCTGTGTAGAAGAGTAAGTTTAATGTATGTTGACTGTGGGAAAAATTACGATTTAATCTTTTGACATTACACCTTTTAGTGGTATTTTGGCGGCCATTTTGAAATTTCTTGAATGTTTTGACCCCTTTGCACCCAAAAAATACAGCAAAAACCGGCATTTTTGTTGATCAGCATAAAAAAATCAGTCTAGAAAAATCGGTTCAAATACTTCTACTAAAAAATGCCTCATGAGTTTCTTTTCATGAAATTTCGTCTTGTCTATTTAAGGTAGGTTGGCGACGGCCCGACGGTTGACTGCAAGGAATAACGGCTGAGGTATTTACATCTGAAGAAACATGGTGACGGCCCGAGATCCACTAGACGGACGCGCACGGGCGCGACCGGAAAACACTTACTCTTGAAAAATGAGGAGTAAAAACTTTCCTTTCTTCATAATACACCTCGCCTTCAACAGCTCTAACTATCTTCGGAGCCGCGGAGGAGAAGCTTATCCCTCGAAGAAAGAAGGAAAGAATATCTAACTCCACTATCGCATACAAAGTTCACCTCCTTATAATCTATATCATAAAACACGCCGGAATATTAACCGGTAACATCGGTAACATCGGCGGCCACGGCAATAACAGATTGAGTCATATCCACGGGGCGTGAAGCACGACCATCAAAAGGTGTAGAACTGGACTATAGAACTATCATCACTCTCAGGAATTCTATCTCAATACCCGTCGGGATATTAACGGTAACCACTGAAACATCGGCAGCCTCCGAAAAATGGATTGAGTCGTGTCCACGGGGTGAACAACTTCTAAATCATCTTCACACAAGGGCGCCAGACTTACGGGTACTATCAGTACCGCTATCCATTTCTATCATCACCAAAATGTCTTAAACAATGGCCGATGAGCTCCACTGGCTGTTGCCACAGGTGCCGTCATAAGTCCTTTATAATAAATATCAACTGAAACACCATGGTTGCCCGTTTGATCGGTGGCTGTTGATCTTTCACCCACAGGGAATCTTACTGGATGGGCAGAATTTATTTCAATGAAGACACGAGTCACAGCTGGATTACTCAAGTGTAGAAAATATCTTCAATAGCCGTGACTGGATTACTTTTCAACTTGTAGGGCGCGGCACCGTCGGACTACTTCAAACCATTGATTAATCTTCAATTCTCCATGAATGGGAAGGAGTGGATTGACCAGCCAGTCATAAGAAATCACTTAATCCACTAGGATACACATCAATCCAGGGCCTTATCTTCATTAGAAGCTGGATGGCTGGACGAATTTCCTGTCCCTTATAAACTGTATATAGCCTTGGAAGCCACGGAAAGTAACTATCGCCTGGAGACTGTATCAAAGGTTAGTAGAACTTGATTGGTCTTGAAGTAGTATGGTTGAGTTACTGAGGTAGAATCTTCGCCCGGTCGAAAGACATGGAGGAGATGCCCTGGATTGAAGATGGAACTGTCTAAGCCTTGGCCTTTTTGTCTTCTGTCTACTTTCCATATACACATCTAATTCGTCAAAAATTTTTCAGAATTTCAACTATGACCACACTTTGGGTATATGACAAGTCTTTCTCTTGATCCAACTTTATGACACTTCACACCAGTCATGTGCGTCCTTGTCTCGTCTTCGAAAGAACTCCTTACATCCAATACATTATGGGACGTTTGGTTGAACTTGTTTAAGAAATCCTTCTGTAACATCAAGAAGAAGACATACTTAGATAAAATGGTTGTGGCCACACCGAGAACCTTGGAGTTCCAAAAGGTATTAGGCAGGAGCCAAGGCCAAGGAGACAAGACGAGACAAGACAGAAGACACAGGGCCCCCCCAAAACAAATATTGAGAAGAATTTAGAGATTCATCGGCATGAGCGGCAGTACACTGAGAAAACACAGATGACATGGTTGCACCGCCAGGCTATCAACAAGGGCGAAAGAGCAAATAACAATAATGCAAGGGAGCAGACCCGACACAGGGAGGGACATTTGTCCCCAAACTGCCATGGCGGTCAAACTGTGGACTTACATAGGGGGGAGCTAAACTGGCCAAGGAATAAGCCCCCTTAATACCCGCAGTACGAGCGACACGAAAAACGCCTGAGGCTCGCGGGGGCAACCATGTGAAGGGATAATACCATAATATTATATGAGACTTATGTCAACAAATCTGCAGAATTCCGATCTTGGAAAAATCTTCACAAACAGCATCGGCGCAGCATCCTCCGAATCTCCAATGATCAGTAGTTATAAAAAACGTCCTCCAGATGTGATAGACATATATATGTCTCCATAAATAGGCGAAATGGGAAAATTATTAATAACATATCCCGTAAAAAATCAACTTGCCCCCGAACGGAGACACAACAAGAGCAAAGGATTCTGGGTGCCAGTGGCGATAAAGATGGGCGACCGATGCTAGCGTGGGACGGCTACTAGGCATGGGCACACCAAATTTTTAATGTGGCATTAGGGGTGTCTGAAGGCTTTTTTGATGCACAAAAAATGCACTAGTTGGATCATTTCGTAATGCTAAAATGGATGAAATAAAAAAAAAACAAATTTGGGGGTTTTTTTTGTTTTTGTCAGGAGCAAAAAGTTCAGTGCACATGTGTGACTATCCGCGAAGAATACCCCCTCCCACATGGTGAAACCATTGAGAAATTTCAACCTAAATATGGCTTGTGGTTTAATTCGTCTTTGTTTGGTTTTTTCTTCATCGTTGGCCCCCTCTTGCAACAAACCTGCATCATTTTCCATCACAGATCTGCAGCACTCAGCGGGGGGGCAATTGTGACGCAAACACAAGCTACTTAAAAGGTGCACTCTCTGCAAATACCTCCGCAATGGAGGAGTTTTTAAACCTGCTGCCGTTGATACCGAGAATGGGATTGGAATTAAATTTTTCGGTCTTATACTTCTATCAGAATACTTCAATAAAATTGATCAAATTCAAAGCCTGAATATTTTGAAGTTTTTGGAGTCCAAAGTCTGAAATAAATATCCCGCAACGACGGATTTGCCCTAAAATCCACTTACCTCTTCTATCCTGTCGTTAAGCTGGGATGGGTTTTTGGGCCGTGACCATTTAGGAACCTAACTCGGTTCTCATCATATGGATTCTCAAGCTCCTTTTCTAACTCGTGCATTCGGTCTTGGCATTGTGCAAGCGAAACACAAAAAATGTGAAAAATAAAGTGACACGGACTCGGGGACAGGAACACTTTGACGAGAGCGTACTTCCTGGTTGTTAAAGGGGCCGAGCTATCAACGCATGGCGTGTGGTCGGGTGGACCCAGCAACAGCAGATCGCTTCAGTGGCCAGAATCAGAGGCAAGTGCATTTTTCCACAGTAAATACGCTAGAGAACTAGGAAGTATGTGCCTCGTCAAAGGGTTTCTGTCCAAACTATAGAGTGATTGATTCGCTTAGATTGTTTAAACCTATAACAAAAATGCATAAATCACCTGGTAGAATTCCAACATGTGATTTGGAAATTATTGCATATTTGCTTTATTTTAAAACGAGAGAATATGAGTTGTCAGTGTTTTTCTTCCCCAGTGGGACATTCCAGGGCCTTTAAATATAGTACAGTAATGGTGGCCGGTGACAAGCCTTTTAAAAACAACTTTTCCTGGACGTTGGCTATCTAAGCCAATACTTTGCTTCAGTGGTTTCAGTGTTTTAGCGCAGTGAAGCATAAATGTCTAGCTCTAGGATGTTTTCAATAAACTAACCCGAAATCATCTGGTCTGCCCACAGAATTGTGTAGCTGCCTGTCACAACAGGCCAATCTTACTGCTAAAATTCTTGTGTGAGAGGCCCAGGAAATTGCTAGCATGGTCCAGGAAATGTGTTTTAAATTTGGTTGCCCTAAAACAGCTCAATAGCTCCAGTATGTCCTTCATTCCACCCCTCCCTCCCCTGCCCTTAACTTCCTCCCTCCCAGCCCTCTCAATCCCTCCTCCCCCTTTACTTCCCCAAACCAACATTAGAATGCAGTTGAACACGAGCAACCCGGTCATCGCTAGAGATCAGAGGTGTGACTGACTCTCATCAAACTGTTTACTTGTTTAAAATTCCTAATACCTGTATTTGCAAGTGTCACTAGTTCCGCTCAAGCTGTTATTGGGGAGATTTTGCCTCAGTAGTTGAATAGCTCTCTTCTCTTCACCCATCTGCATCTTCAGGAATCTGATCTCCTCTTCCCTGGTGTGCAACTCCACATCTCCTTTACGTAGCATGTCTTCCTGGGATGTTCACTTCTGTAGAAGGATGCAGACTTCCTCATGAGTTTCTATGAGGCTGAACACCCCGGTAGGATGAATATTGAATTAACTGATTTAGTTTTAAATATAACTAATTAATGTGATAGTTGATTCAATGAAAGAAAACAAAGACACATTTGTTGTTGGTGATGATACTTTTTTAAATTAGCTAGCCAGGTAGATCAAAAGTTATATCACCTTTACAGTGATCATAAGATGCCTATTCAAACTTAGAAACAGCACTTTGCAAGAGTTATGCTCATCACACAATCAAGCAACCAGAACTCGAAAGAATCATACAGTGCATAATAGTCCCTACTGACCCCATGACCCCCCGACGACCACTGACCTAATGGGTTGAGGTAAAGTCAGGGACAAAATAAGGTGACCTATTCCGCATGGACATAAATTGACGGTGCAGAACAAATGTCGACCGTGAAGAATAATCTGCGAACATTTAAAAGCTTATTGAATCAGAAAGTTTACTTACAAGAATTATTGTGTCAGTGCACAATAAAAACCTGACTCAAATTTTAATCAAATTCCTGTTCGAACATGCCCCGAATCATACTATAATTCAAACCAAATCACGTTTCGCCGTGCTGATTGACAAACACTTACATAATTCTGTTCCTGACTTTAGATCCAAAGCTTTACTCCTTCAACAACATGAAATTTATCAAAGGTTTTCAGTGGCGTATAGCTTATTTTTTTTGGGGGGGGGCACATATATTTCAAGGGGGAAATACATTAGTAAAGTGGTTAGGACCGTATAGGCCTATGTGTTTACTTTGAATGGCGTGTATGCAGAAAATCACTTTCCCAGGGGGCAAGAATTCCCACAAGGGGGAGGGAGCTGCCCCCACGCCACTGAAGTATAGACCAACAATGATGAAAACAGGCCGGTTAACCTTCGGACAGACACTATCAGTACTATGCTTCATTTTACATTCCCCTTCTGAATACTTTCAGCGGGGACACAAGCAAGGTCTCAAGTCAAACCTTTCACATGAAAGGTACGCAATGCTTTCTCTACTCCACAGATCTTAAAGGCGACTCAGATATTTCCTGAGGAGGGGCCCTCAATTTTCCAACGAATCATGTTTTAGCAATAAATTAATGCTTGTGCATATACTAATCACTGTGTGAAATAACTAAGATCGGATCAAAGTCCTTCATATAGAAATCACAACTGTGTTATCAAATTCGGATACGGAATTTTTGTTTTACAACAGTATCCTATGGCCCTGTTACTACATAAAGTTTACGGCTGAAAACAGAAAGCCCGATTTATTCTCAACTTTGGATTTGAGCATTTTAAGGTGACTATCTGGTTCAGTTGACAATTTTCAATTAATAGACCATAAAATTATATTTAAAAATCTCTGAGTCAGCCATTCAATTTAATAAAAATCTTTTTAGACGAAATCACGAGCAAATTTAATGATGCCTTGAGTTTACTTGTCTAACTACTTGATGCACATTGCAGTGTACATGACCAATCCTCATGGGAAAATAGCAATGGATGTAGCTACCCCAAGTATAGATGCTGTACTAGCAATAAGAGCATGCATCAAGAAGCTCGGCCCAAAGCCTTCTACCAGGATTTCCACGCTATTAACATCAAGCAAGAGGATGTGTTCACAATACCCACAATCCAAGGCAAAACTAGTTCATCACAGGGTTGCAACTGTCATTGCACTGTCAAATCTCATTGATTTCTGCAGAAAAAAAATAGGGTGTTTTTAAACCTGTGGTGCTCGGTAATAGTCAGTGGATAGGATATGAACGACTCTGGGGATAATAGACGTAACGTTGTTAAGATAGTAC
>JAMKCH010085561.1:0-47289 GCA_023653785.1 Ophioderma brevispina
CAGCCTGGCTGAATTCGTTTTCACAATACTGGCCTTTATAAGGCCTTCCCCTTGTGGGGAGTCATTTCATGAATGTTCTTGGAACTGGTTGATAACTGAAAGGTTCTTTTACAATATTGACATTCATATGAGTCCTCACCAGTGTGGGCCAATTCATGCAATCTTTTTACACTAGCCTGGCTGAAACTTTTCTCAGCAATATTGGCATTTGTGAGGCCTTTCCCCTGTATGTATCATTTCATTGTTTAAGTTTTGTCCTTAGCCCGGATGAAACTTTTCTCCAAGTAATTGACATTGTGAGGGCCTTTCTTCCGATGTATCATTTCTGTCGAGTTTTGTCACTGGCCTTGCTGAATTTTTTCTCACAAAATTGACATTTGTGAGCCTTTCCCCTGTTGTGTCTTCATGCTCATTTTTTACTCTAACTCTTCGGAACATTTTTTCTCACAATATTGACATTTGACGGCCTTTTTCAGCTGTATGTATCGTTTCATGTTGTAGATTTGTGACCAGCCTGGCTGAATCTTTTTTCACAATACTGGCATTTAAATGCTTTTTTTTTCCCCTGTGTGAGTCATTTCATGCATATCTTGTCACTATGCCGTACTGAAAGTTTTGTCACAATATTGACATTTATGAGGCTTTTCTCCTGTGTGCGTTCTCTCATGAGTTTTCTTTTTACTTAGAAAGAAAAATACTTGTCACAGTATGTGCATTTGTGAGTTCTCTCTTGAAGTGCGACATCCTTTTTTATTTTTTATTTTTTTGCATGCACCTGATGTTTACTATGTATCTCCAATTTATCTGTGGTCTTGGGTTAAAAGATGTCCTCCCAGAAGGTTTATTTGTAATCTTTGATTACCAAATCCACCTGGCTGCTTTCTGCAGATGAAGTGCCTCTCTCGGGTGGATACAACCTGTCTTTTTTAAAGTAAATATAATAAGATAAAATGTGAATATTAGACGAACGAACACAAATCAAAAGTAAGTTCCGCCCCCCAAAGAACCTACTATAAATTTCCAAATACATCCGTTTTAAAGAATGAAACCTGCAACGGTTAATAGCTTAGGTTGTTAGGAAGTGGTGTTGTGAAAATGAAGGATCCCTTGCTTTCATGGCTGGAATGAGCACAACTTAAACACAAAATGAGGCCTTTTTAAAAATTGCAGAGAGTGGTTTTCATGTCCATATTTTCACTATGTTACCACATGTAATAGAATGCAGATAAAATCCTCCCGCCAAGTTGCACCATGCATGTCACTTCCTTTTAAAGCATTTTACTCTCTGTCACCCTGGTCAGGCATAAAATATGAATTCATCCATTCATGGATCTGAAGCATTTATAAGATTATGAATGGTGACTAAATAGCAATACAAAAGGAGGCTTGTATCATCAAAAATTGTAGCCTATACCACCAAAAATTTCCTGACTCACCACACTACTTGCAATACCCCAACACAAAGCAACAGTATAAAGATGGTACATTTAAGTCCACACGGGGGTTGCAATAATTAATCATTGGCCCATGTTATCTGACCAGGATAGGGCAATTGCAATGGCCTTTTGGAAGCTGGCACGCCTGTCATCATGAGGAACGTTTTTGCAATTTTTAAAGCCTCATTTTTTCTTTAATTTGTGCTCATTCAGCCGTGAAGTAACCGCTTCCTCCTCTCATTTTCATCAAACCGCTTCCTAACAACCATGCTATAAAACCTTATACGTTTATCTTTAAAAACCAGAGTCCTCAATGATGCAGAATGCCTATAATTATGAGCCATTCAAGACACAACAACATCTTTAAAAGTACCTTTATATAATTATTTATATGTAAACCTCTTTGAATATCATTCATACGTACTTCATAATAAATTACTATTAGTTCCATATGATGATAATTGTTTTCACACTTGCTTTAATTTACATAAAATTCTCTATAGGGCCAACAGTTATTGTTTTCAGCTAGTCTTTTTCAAGCGAACTTAAAAAAGGTTCTTCTTTTGTTTCTCTACCGTAATTTATTTAAAAACATGCTTTTGAAATCATATACAGGAACGCAACATCTTCAACAATGGTTTTCGTGATCCACAGTCCCATCCTCCTTTGACTTTACCTAAAGGAGTTGGGATTTTTTACAAATCACCTGACCCGTTAGCCTAAGTTATAGCATGTTACCTAACATACTTGCAAATTCGATCTACTCTGGAAGAAATAAGTCATTTTGGTGTATTTTTCTTTGTCCGTAAAAGGACATAATTAATAATGCAGTGGCCTTGGCCGCTGGGGCACCGTGATTAACATTGTTAATAACATCAAACCTTAACCGCCTCATCAAAATCACTGAAATTTTGGAAATTATCTTTTTCTCGGGATATCTAATGACCATAAACAAAAATGAGGTGTTAGAGCACAATGTCACCTTTAAATTGATTTGAAGTGGCCTGCATTATCTGAATGTACCTACTGCCTAGTTTTACATTTAAAAGGGTCCTTTTAAATTTTCAGAAAAGGGCGTTCCCATTTTTTAAAGCCGGGTGGGTTTTTACTCTTTAATAATGAGCCAGAGTATAATTCACACACCCTGAAATGAACAGCCAAAAATTTTTATTTTATATGTAATAATACAAATCTGCCTTTAATCATTGCAATAGTAAATGTTTACGTTCAATTGTCCATAACGTAATTTAATTATTAAGATGTGAAACTCCACAAAACTATAACCACATTAATCTGGCTTTAGTATTTTTTTTTAAATTATTTTCACTTGACAAGTACTTTCAAGTGACACAGGCTATTCAATACCAATCTATGTAAACTTATGACTTAATACAGTGTATTAATGTACTGTTATTTACACTTACCCGACCACAAAAATATGGCAAATTTTAATGGCAATGACCTTTAACAAATCAATATGGTTGTTATTGAAACCTGTTTTATTTTCTTTCAACTTCCAAGGAACAGCAAATATTTTGCTGGTATAGATTTTAAGTCGTCGAGATTTCAATCGGTAAGAACCTCTCCTGTGGACATGCATACAGGGAGTTTGTCAATCTGTGTGGAATCTTTTTTTACACACACGTTAATGGAGAGTAATTCATAACTTCTTCATTCTCTAATTTGTTCCCTTACCGTACTTAACCCCAAACAGGGGGTACTAACCCCCGGGGGGGTGGGGGTCCACTATGGTTTTTGGGTTAGGGACGTGCCTCCACACGCTCTGGAAGTAGGACCCATAGCGATAATAACCATTTTTTGCCAAAAAGGGACCCATAGCTATACCAAGATGCAAATTTTAGGGGCCAAATTTAACCAATTTGCCATTTGGTTTTTTCACTGCAAAATTTTTGACCTTTTAAGCAAATTTGGACACTTTTTTGGCTTTCAGATTGGGGAAATGCGGCTAATTTTCCAACAAATTCAGAAAATTTTGAAAAAATGACCCATTGCTATTCCAAAATTGGCATGAAAAAAGGGGCCATTATTGAGTATTCCAGGCTAAAAATGGGACCGATGTCTGGCACGTCCCTGTATTTGGTCATTTGTGTTGAGAACCCCCACCCACTCAACCTGTAGTTTCACTTTCATTCAATAACATTATTGTCAATGTCTAAGACTACATTATAAAATTAGTAAATATAAAAAAAGGAAAAAAATATTGTTATTTCACGTCCGGAGGATTTTCAAGATTTGACGAGGGAGGGGAACTTGTTTTTTTTTCTTTTTTTTTTGAGAACCGGACTGAAACTGGTGCAATTCATAAGCTAGCTGTGCCCACATACTATAACTAGTAAAATGTCCCAGTTGAACTGTTCTTTGTGTTTTTATGCACAAAATTTTTAATATTTTTTCTCTTTTTCTTTCAAAAATAATTTCTCCCATTTTTTTTTTTTAATAAATTTGATTGAGTTGATTGATATCACCACTCCAAAAGGCATCGAACTAACATGTTTTGGTGGTAAGTATTTATGATGCTTAAATACATAATTAACAAAAAAATGCAACCACAACATTCAACAGCCAGTCATTTTTGCCCATGCTGGCATGCACCCCCCCCCCCCCCGCCCCCCCCCCCCCCCCCCCCGCTTTCTAAAATCATATGAATGAAATATGACTTCACGGTCCCATCATCCCGTGCCCAGGCCCAAGGCATGTCAGCCCATGAATTTCATGTACACTACATCCTTTTACTAAAACATAACTCCAGTATAATAATTTGATTTAAAATACTCTTGAAATTGAGTTAAAAATAAAGTAGTATCTTCTGAGTTTTGAAGAAAGGTGCCGAATTCTGCATCCTTTCTGTCACAATCAAAATAATGTTGCAGCAAACTTTTATACATTCAGAAACAATCGCACCGTCGAATTCACTCATATTTATAAATACACAATAAACAACTATTTAGGTATTTAAAACATCAGGCGGTTCCAACAATGACGATAAAATACCTTTGAAGTTGCTCGCACAAGTACGTTGTAACCCATGCCACATGCATACATGCAATCCAGAGAAACTTTTAATAGTCTCATACCATGATTTAATCAATCAGCATGGTATCTTTGCGTACGTATTGCGGTCTGTAAGTAGTCTGGTCAGGGACTGCCTGTGTAGACTCCTTCCTATGCTTGGTTGTATGAATGGACTAGAGTGCACTATGACTGCAACCGAATGTGATAAAATTCTCCTTTCTGACGAAGCGACAAACAAGAAAGTCCTGAAAAAGGAAACGCATCTTTCTGACTGAACCACACGAAACTGCGATTGCGGCAGGTGTTTTATCAAAAAAAAAAAAATATTGGATGGCGTCCCTAAATCTCATGCGGGCGGGGGACGTGAATCACAATATTTTTTTATTCGGCCTAATCACCGGTACCTTAGGGATATATCACTGAACAAATTATTTCTGAAGACCCCCCCTCCATGGTCCAACCTCTGTGGTGGCAATTTACTTGAACAAGGACAATCTCCTGTGTTTGTCAACTGTCAACATATGACTTGTGGTGTTGATAACAGATTACTGTAAAATGGTCAACTTATACAAATGACTAAAATACATATCAATATAACTTGACTAATAATACAACCGATTTCAACACATCGCCACTTCAAATTGGGCTCATTATTTTACCCACTTATAATACCAGACTAGTTTTTAACACTTTTATCCCATTAAAAATATTGAAAAAGAAACAATCTTCACTTCTTATAGGTGACAAGCTACAAGGTTAGATGTAAATCATGCAAGTTCCCAAGAAATAACGTGTTGCATTTACCTTGCTTCATATAGCCGAGGGTGTTTGACTATCCCATAATACATTGCACTGTGCCTATAATGTCTGTACACACATAGTTCAGTATTTAGGGCAGTGTAAAGAAGTTTAAAGACACAAACCTTTCATTATAATTTTTTTAAAGTAACTAGTGCCTTTGGTGTGCAGGAAGGGGTGTCGAAAAAGGTCGAGTTTATGTATAAAAATGGGATTTGTGTGGGATAACATGCCGGGATCATGCATGGGATTTTATTGATGTGAAATGTACCAACTGATGGCATTGTGGGAGGGCTAAAGATGCTCTCTTAGGTATCTGTGTGTTCTAAGGCCACTTATGATTGATTGAAGTGATAGAATTTGGGCTGTTTCAGGTTAATACAGTGCAAGGTTAAAGTTCACGCATATTACGATTTATTAGAGTGCACTTTGACCCCTGTGTGAACATTGCATTCGTGAATGAGACTTGGATACTTAAGCTTTTATCTTCGAGGCAACTGGGATGAAGTGTAAAGTAACACATGGTACAAGGCAACATGGAACTTTAGACACTGGAGAAGATTGGTGTGAAAAATAACAAACTACCCTTGTGGACAAGCACATCACTATCATCTACCCTATATAGCCATAAAATTTACTGCCAGTGGTTATCAGACGAGGCCGCAAATGCAATGCCTCTCTATGCCAGCAGTGATAATGCATGGCTTTCAGCTTGTCACACAGCATCATCTAACTTGTTAGGACCACAGACAATTCAGCATAATCTTTGCCTACAACACATCATGCCAAAAACACAAAAGGACGAACAAAATGCCCCAACACGCAACATCTGCGCAGAATTTTCAATCCACAACATACTTTTCAAATAAATGTCATTACTTGCATACCTGCGAGTTTCAAAGAATTGGACAAGACATGATAGACTAGTTTATGAGAGAACATTGGGTTTACTACTCTAATTTGCTACGCGATGACAATAGCCTATATTATAGGCAAAAACGGATATCCTGGAAATTAGAGTAGGTTCTTTTGGGGGGGGGAACTTACTTTTTGATTTTGTGTTTTGTAAACACTAGTTATTAAAAAACCTTTACTGTTAATGTTCTTGGCTTTCACGCTCCTCTACAGTCAAAACTATAGCTGTGGCTGCTCACCCTCTTACCAACTTGACCTTACTTGACCTTTGACCTTGGGCCAGGGCCTTTTGACCTCATCAACAAATGAGGATCCCATATTGCACCTATACTCAAGTTTGGGAACCTTCAACTTTTCAATGTAATCAATTTTACATTTTTAGCCTTGTCAACTTTACCTCACATGAACTTGACCTTGATGTGCCTTTGACCACCTCAACATATGATATGAGGGATTCCTATGTTGCACTTATAACACAAGGTTTTGGTTCCATGGAAATTCCATTTTCATTGAGGTCATTTAAAAAAAAATATTTTAGTACAACCACACACATACACACACACTTACATACACACGCCGACGGATTTCTAAGTGGTCCTGCCAGATGCTGGCGGCCCCAATTAAAAAAAATGATGAGTCCTTGGATTTGATTTTAAGGTTATATGGCCGGTTGGATGCTAATGGCTTCATCTAAGGCATTTACAGTGTGGTCCAAAAAGGTTTACACTTTTTTAGCTGCAAATCTCTCAAAGGTGGGTGGACATATCCCAATTTTTTACAAGAATATTTATAACTACAAATATCTTGATATCAACCTTGTGAAAACTGCGTTCAAAACAAAGCTCAAATAAAACAAAATGGCGGGCCATATAGCGAAAATGGTCAAAACCCACTTTGCCCACACGTAAGTCTATGGACAACCATTTATGGTTGAACAGAAATCAATATCATTGCGTGAACTGAGGCCTCCTCACTTAACAAACTATTGAACACCCTCAAGTTTGTGTGAAGTGTGTACCGTTTGAAAATGAAGGAGAGCATACTCAACCGTGAAACTGAGACTTGACATGCCTAATTTACATAAAATTAGTTGATTCAATTGGGGGAGCATTTTAAATTGAAAGATACATGCATGTTTTGCTGCCAGACTTCTCGAGACTCTGCTTTCATCATTTTCAGTGTTTGCATGGTTTGGGACAAGATCATAAGAAGAAATATTGCATCGTTTATTTTTAAATTTAATAATATAAACCTTGAATAATTTGAGGTGTCTTCATTCTTACCTTTGTGGTTATGGATTAAATACCAAGTCCCAGCTGGTGTATTTTCAATGTGTGTGGTATCAATCTTGGATAAAATTCGTGACCACCAACAAAATGCCATAAATTATGTGTGTGCAAAGTGGTTTTTGACCTTTTTCTCTGATGGCGGGCATTTTGTCATTTGAGCTTGTTTTCAACGCCGTTTGCACCCAGTTCCAACAAGATATTTTATTTAATAATACCTTCAAACTATTTAGATATGGTACCCACTTCTGAGAAATTTGCAGATTAAAAAGTGAACTTTTTTTTGGACCACTCTGTAGTCAGGGCAATTTTGTACATAAGTGAAATACAGTGTATAGGTATTTGGTGGTGTGCAACCTTAACAAACAATTGAATACTCATGGAATACCAATTTAAGTGACAGAGAGATTTTTTTTAGCTACAATTTCTCTCGAATTGCACTTGATGGGTTGTAAGACACCTACACGACCTTTAAAGATTTTTTAAACAAACAAGTACACAAGAAACCGCCAGCCTTGGTTTTTGAACTTGCCTGCGATCAATCGTTCCTATACGAAACCATGCTTGGATTTCCACAGGAGGGGGTAAAGTTACTACAGAGTAAATTTTTTAAATAATGGTCCAATAACATTTAGTATAGCTCAAAGTGTTCGTATGGTAACAATGAGAAAAAAAGTCTATGGTGACCTGTCCTTTAAATGCATGGGTTAGGAGATACTACAGCAAAATAGTTAAAGGTCAAATGTTTATTCAGCCCAGGCCAAGTTGTAATCTGGTTTGGATTGAGTGTAAAAGTACTTATAAAAAAATATATCCTCAACAGCAGTATGCTGAGGGGTGAGGTGAATCCGGCACCCTCGTTTACGGGGACCAAACCGATTTAAAACTTTTGGTCTAACTAACTAACTAACTAACTAACTAACATTGAATTTAAAGTAGGTTGGGTATATTTGCCCGTCTTTGCAGCTTTTTTGTGGTTACAGGGAGGGGGGATCTTGCCCCCAAAATTCCAAAAAGCCCCCCCCAAAAAGGGCTAAAAAGGACACACAATAGATTTTGCAAGTGCAACCAAAAATAAAAATTAAAGTTTGTTTGTTGAAAAAAAGGTTAAACTGTTGGTAAAAGGTCCACTTTTTGCCAAATCACTCTCCCGTTTTGGAAGGGGAGGAGGGATTTGGGAGAAAATCCCCTTTTAAAAATAAAAATCGCCCATCACCTAAAAAATCCTGTTCTGGGCGTGTCCACTATTTATCTGTTTCAAACACTCAAACATTAACAATGATGAGTTCATTGAAACTAAAGAAAACTTCCAATTTCAACAGCAAACTTGTGTGTTCAATGCAGTAAAACTGTTGGATAATAACTGTTAGGATGTTGACCATCAACCAATGCTCAAACAATATTAATTCAGTTTAATAACTGGTCACGTATCAAGTAGAGGAACCAGGGGGGGGGGGGTCGATCTGCTCGATTTGGGATTTCCAAACGGACCTGCTCGATTTGGGATTTCCAGACGGACCTGCTCGATTTGGGATTTTCAAATGGTAGTAAGGTAATTATGGAAATCTTACATGCACTTTCTGTAGAGCCTCCTGCTCCAAGTGACATTACAAAATCAACTTTTACAACCTTTGTTCAATAAATCTCTAGGAACTAATATTTCTATAATTTGCATAAATTGACGTCAAAATCTGTGGATCTGCAAACAGTGTATTTCCAAAACTGATAAGTTTAAGAATGATAAATATTTGTGACCAGATAGCATTTAGTCAAGTCTTAGTCGGTGACCGTCCGATATGTATAAGAGCGCCCTCCTAAAGACTAGCACTTGGGTTACGCTGGATGTTGATGCGATTTGAATTCACTGTTGCTGGTTGGGTTGGCAATGTCCTACTCCCCCTGAGTAAACAGAGTTCAATAGGGTGAGCAAGAGTGGGTTATCAAGTGCAATTTAATCCCATAACTTGATTTTACCGGCATAGGTCAAGAAAGGGCAGCTAAACTATGCAATAGACCTGAACGTGTAGCAATTGGGTGGCTCCAAATTGTGACCGCATTTACGTGATATTTCCGATTTTAAATTACTTGCCACAATTCAAAGTCATACAAGTCATTCAACTTGCTCAAATAACCATCAACATCCTGCTATGCATCGATTACACCAACATTAGGTTTCATTCATACTGCTGCCATTTTGGAAAACACAGACATATATTTCACTTTGCATTTCCCATTTCCAAGAAAAATCAAACAGACTGTGGGATTATTTTCTAAAATGCTGCCTTTAAATATACCACCTTAAATTGGTTAAACAGAAAAATTCTAACCAATGACATATTTTTGTTTTTAAAACCTTTATATTCTTAAACCCCCTATATCAAATTTCCACAGATGCCTACTTAAGTCTGTTGAAGAAGACTTTTTGAAGTATGACGATACGCTCCGGGGGGGGGGGGATATCAGATTGCTGTGCTCAAATAATACAGAACTGAAAGTAACTTGGCAGGCTTAGGACAATTGAATAGTTAAAAAATACATTAAAAAATACAAACATAAAATCTAACAACAATAAATACAAGAGAGTGAGGGGGATTCATATGCTGTTTCAAATCAAACAACGAGTTATGTAAGGCATCCACCAGTGGATCATCTGCGACCCCTACGCAAAACGTCCCACTATGAAATAACTGCGCACGGGTGGTCGGACAGACCAACTCCCCGTCGATTATGGGGTGCTGGTCTGGGTGCGCACGAGGGTGTGGTTATAATAAATATGAAAACCATATAGGCTATAATAAGAGAATCCATCACCGTGCGCTGAAACACCCTATTCCTTATAAGCGACGGTTGAGTATTTCCGCGCACGGACGCTGGAAATCCACCGTTTCCCATAAGCGACTGTGGTGTAATTTTCCCTCACTGGACGCTGTAATCCACAGGATTACCTGTGCACTCGTGCGCTAAAACCCCCGTTCTATAGCTACGGGTGGTAGTATTTCCGTGCACGGACGCATGTGAATCCACCGTGGATTACCGTCGTCACTCTTGGCGCTCCCAACATCCGTTTCCTATAAGCACGGTGGGAGGTATTCCCGCGCGAGCGGACGCAGGGAATTCCACAGGAGGATTACCTGCGTCACTCGTGCGCTGAAACCCCCTTTCCTTATAAAGTACGTGGAGTATTTCCTCCCGCTCACCGGACGCAGGGGAAAGCCACCGGGTGGATTACCTACGCAGTTCTCGTGCGCTAAAACAATCCATTCCCTATAAGCGCGGTGGAGTATTTCCGCGCACTGACGCAGTGAAATCCATGTCCACTGTCTGTGGTCGCACAACCCACAATACATTCGTTACATTATTTTTCTCAGTTTCAATGATGCTGAGACGCGTTGTATTTTGCATGTCACAAAACGCATCCGATGGTTTATTTTTATGATAATTATCAAAGAATATAGAGTTCACACTGTAGAGAAGCTGTGATTGTGCAAGGCCCGACACGGCTTCAGCTGGGTCGTCAACATGCTTTTTACATAATCAGAGGTCTTTTCTTGCTAGAGTCGGGCAGAGCTAATTTACGCTTCGATAGGGAAAGTAATATGAAGAAAAAAAAGTACAAAAAGAAGTTATGTCAGCCATTCCTCTATAAAGGTGTAAAGCACAAAAACACACCGCAAGTTGAGTCTTCAAGTATCAACGAGTGCAACAATGATGCAGTAACCCATAATTGGGATGGTTAGGGAATGACATAGTTGTGGGGTCAGGTCATGTAGGGTGATTACAGGTTGACATATGGCCCATGGGTCTTGGCCAGTGGTTATCGTGAGCAGTTTGGTGCTTTACAAACAACTGGAAGAATGTTTTGATTGTTGGGGTCAAAGGTCAAGTAGGGTCATTGGAGGTCAAAAGGGCAGGGGGCATAAGGGCTTCTGGCATACCATAAGATTTCTGGACCGGTGGTGCTTGAATAGTAGGTTACTAGGCAGCCTGGATTGCGCTATCACATGGTATTGAATGACACTCGGGTTTTGCGGTCAGTTTGACCTGACGACCCCTGATGTCCTTGTATGAGCTATAAAATTTTCGTCATCAACATCGCCCCACCCACCAAGTTTCGCTGGATACTAAAGTTTACCCCTTGACCTCCTGTGATCTTGAATGACCTGATGACCTTGTTATTACCTTTATGATTTGTGGACATCAACAATCACACAGAACCCTCAAGTTTATCAGTCCTACACCAACACAATGTTTACCCCCATTTGACCTTTGACCTTGAATGACCCAATTCCCCACTAGCTGAGCAGGACCCATAGATGAGTATACTGGGAAGTTTTCAACCTAATTAGAGCCACGGGTGCTTCAGATCCATAAGTCAAAGCATGGGTATGAAAGCACGGTCAAGTTACCCAACAATGGCCCTACATGACTTTTGACCCCAAAAGAGACCCCTCAAAAACGTGACCACAAAACTCGTACGGGAAACTCTACACCACACCAAAACTCATATCCAGACGTAAAAGCACGCCAAGGCTACCGAAAACGACCCTGAAGACCTTTGACCCCAAAAGACCCCTCGAAAACGTGACACAAAAACTTGTACGGTGAATTCTAACCACCATACTTAACAATAAATCAATCAAACGTCAAAACGACCAAGTTATCCAATAACGACCCCTGAATGACATGCACGAGCTGCTAAATGAGATTTTGGAATCGGGGAGATTTGATCTGGGAATCAGGGAGATTTGATTTGAAGCAGGGAGATTTTTTTTTTTTAATTTGGAGCATTTAAAGTGACCTAGGTCCTCAAGATGGATACACCAAATGGATATGTCTAAAAGATCAATTGAAAGCTTCCAATTTTAAGGAACTGTACAGGAATTAGTCCATTGGATGTTTTGAAAAGAATGACATGAAAGTTGAAGTAAAAGTCAACTTGAAAGTCAACTTGAAAAGTCAACTTGAAAAGGTTCATAACTTGAAACTGGAGCACCACAATAGTATTGAACCTGCATCATGAGATAGAGCTCTTTAAAATAAAGCTTCCCCAAAAAACTTGACAGGGCTCGCCGTCTGACAGCCCCATTTAAGGAACTGGCAGTGGAACTAAGTCCATATGGAGATTTAAAACAAATATGAAATGAAAATGTATAAGTAAATGTCAACTTTAAATGCTCATAACTTGAAAACGGGGCATCTAACCACATATGACTGCATCATGACTAGAGCTCTTTAAAATAAGCTTTACCGAAAAAAATTGACAGGGTTCCGCCTTCGACAGCCCCGTTACGGGAAACTGTAAGTGGGAACAAATCCACAACCAGGCACTAAAATAATGATAACTTAAACAACTTTGCATTAATAGCAATGATGGAGAAAATTCAAAGGCAAACAAACAAATCACAACAGGTTATAGTTTACAACGGAGTCATAATGAAATTCCGGCATGTCAGACGAGTCATTATCAATCTTTTGAATTTCACATTTCGAAGCACCTCATTTGCCGCACCAATGTCAAAAAACATGCAAGGTTCCCTGTACGAAACAGATTATTATCGTAAGTCTATACCTTTGCACCACTGGGTTTAATTGTTAACACATTTACGACACAGCATAGCCTAAGCAGTTAAATGGTTAAATATCAAAAATTTTAAAGGTGAATCTTTGAATTTCACATTATGAATCACCCTCATTCTGCGACCTACCAATGTCAAAAACGACTTAAAGGTTCCCTGTACTAAACAGATTCATTTATCGTGTAGGCCTACTCTTTGCACCCCACTGGGTAATTTGTTAACACTTAAGGGACACAGCCTGCCTATAGCAGTAAATGGTTAAATATGAAAAATCTTGCGTGCTGGTCCATCCGAAGTAGGGATAAACGATGTCAGAAATAGGAGCGGGGAGTTACCGTTCATTTCCTATCCGTTTACACTCACGGTCGTATTTCGTTAGTTTAAACGGTCAAAACAAGTTAACGACTGCCGAATTTGGGCGCTTCCACGGAAATGCAATTCTTTTTATGCACCATAAAGCGTTCGTAATCGGGTTACAAGGCTTTGCATTCGATCATTAAAGATCATCTTGAACCGTAAAATGTTGTTTGTACTTCCTATGTTATGTTTTAACTTCCAAAATAAAGCAGTGAATTTCCCAACTTCCAACCGACGATTCCCACTGTGGGACTGCCATTTTACCTGTTTTGGAGATCCGGGTAATATAGATCCCTCTGTAATTGAAGCACCGCGTAAATTGGGCCGTGTATGCGTTGTATATGCCGAAGTCGATCCACTCACGTACAAGAAATTGGTAAACGGGGATTACCCAGTTTCCGTAAAAAGTTGGAAACCATTTCTAGGAGAATTATTGAATGTTAACTTTATTTTCACGACGGCGGGCAATTTGGTGAAAAATTTACTCAGCAATTAAAATAATACTGCATAGTTTGCTCTTCTTGCGTATGCGGCAGACTAAAACATGTTGTAAGCGTTGGAGCCAACTTACTGTTGGTTGGTTGGGGTTAGAGAAATCTATGTCCACGGTGGACGAAAGGTAGGGCATCATTGAGAATGTGATCCGACCGTCTGTGATGGAGAGCCACATTGGCAGGCTGGTGACGGCCGCAGCCCCAATCGGTGCATAGTGCTGTTGAGCGACCGACTCCTGTGCGAATCGAGTTCAAGGTGACCCATTACTGGCGTGGGAGATGCTGCCAGGTGGTAGTTCTGTCTTAGGTGTGATAGAGAATGTCTGGTCTTGGAGTATCAAGGCAGGCAGTATTCCATGTCGGTAAGATGTTGAATGGGGAAATGGAGAGTTTAGCGGCGTGTCGGCAAAAGGGTCGGCGAGCGCGCAGTCTCTGTCTTTTTAAGGTTCTACGAGTGGTGTGATTCTTTGACTGTGTTATGCAGCAGGTGCGTGTGTCAGCGGTGCTTGTTGTCCAGCAGGGCTTATTCACTAGTTTGTGCGTGTGTGTTCTCTCCGAAGTGGTGCAGGTGCAATGCCTGAAAGCAGGAGGAATTCAGATGGAGTAGGACGGGGCAGCCAGTGATGGTTCTCAAGGTCTCGTGAGTACAGTATCAGCTTTTGTGTGAGAGCCGTTGCACCATGTGGGGGCGGCATATTCAGCAGCGCTGAGACCAGAGCCAAGGCAGTGGGGCGTAGGGTCGTTGGGCTGGCTACCCCATAAGACAAGCAAGTCGGCACGGAGGTTATTCCTCGAAGATACCTTGGCGCATACGACTCGAGGTGGGCCGGTATGTAAGTGCCGGTCAAGTGACTCCCAAGTAGGTGGTGTAGGATTGTATGGCAGGGCGCTCCATTGAGGTTGATTGGAGCTGCGATGAGCCTCTTTGTGTTGAGGTGGAAGGCAGTAGCGGTGGCCTTGGCTTTGCTCAGCTTCAGTTCCAGGTCTTCAGGTATGCTGCAAGTAGGGCCATCTCTGTAGTAAGTGTGCTTTCTAATTCGGTCCAGTGCTGTTCCGAGTGGAGGAGGGCAAGATCGCGGCGGAGGCCATATGTCGAGATTTTTTCTTTTTTTGTTTTGGTTTTGGAGGTAAGTCGTGAGATACAAGTTGAACAGCATAGGAGCCAGTACAGATCTTGTGGTACTCCGTTCCTCAGACGACGCAGGCGACTACTCTGTCCATCAGTGGTCTTGAGAATAAACCTACGGTTTGCAAGCATGTTACATATGATTGTACAAGTGCGATCCGGGATGGTCCTAAAGAAGCTTGAGTGTAAGGCCCTGTGCATAGGGTGTCGTATGCTGCAGTTAAGGTCCACCAAAATGACGCCTGCCTTTACGGCGCTTTTCAAAGTTTCCTCCAATATCATTGTGAGTTTTAAAATCTGACGGACAGTGCTCCGGCCACGTGAAATCCTGCTTGTTCGTCGGACAGATGGGGTTCGACGACGGGCTCCAGCCGAGCCAGGATCATCAGGAGTTGAAGGAGACAAACAGTAGTGATTTATGGGCGGTAGTTAGGGTTGTCGACAGGCTGTTTGGTTAGGGAGTGCTATGATAGTAGCTCTCCTCCAGATCATGGGTAAGGACTGGTTGGTTGAGGCACATGTGTAGACCTCCTGGAGCCATAGTGGCTGACGTGTAAACGTGTAGTGAATTTCTAAACGTGTAGTGACCTTCCGTTCGTGATACAGTTTAAACGTTTTACATACAGCACTAGTCAGAAACCATTTGAACAGACTTTGCTAGATTTAATATTTGTTTTCTGAATTCACTTGTATAAAGACTTATCTTTTGCCTAACAATGTGTACTGATTTCTTAATTGTTGATACGTTTTATCTCAACAACACCTCATTTTCCAGACCCATTGAATGACCTTGGACCAAAAGACCCCTCCATCGTGGACCAAAACCTCGTACGTGGGAGCTCTACCACCAGGCGCGGATCTAGGGAGGGGGCGGAGGGGCGAGCGCGCCTCCCGGTAATTCTGCAAAAATTGCAAAGTCAGCCCATTTTGGACACTTCAGCCTTTAAGCCCCCCCCGGTAACTTTTGAAGTTTTCCAATCCGGACAAGTCACATGGACCACCACACAATCATTATCTTAGTTAAAGGACGGCGAAATGCATAGCTGGACAAAACCACCAAAGTTGCTTTTTTTATTAATATAAGATTTTGACCATATGGGGGCAAAGGTCACATAGGGCCACTAGAGCTAAAAAGGGCACATGTCACTCACAAGGTCATTCTGGGGGGGGGGGGGGGGGATACCAGTAAAAGTCCTGGACCAGTGGTTTATTTAGTTTGTCATAGCATTTTAGTTGCGGAAGTGTTTTATTATATAATATTGACAAAATGGGGTCAAAAAGGCCATACAGGGAAATTAGCGGCCACTCTAGGTATAATCAATATGAGACTTGAGTCAGTGATTCTTTTGACTAGATGTGAAGGTAATTGGCAAATGTACACTAAACCGTTAACATTCACACTCCAGGTTCCAACGCCAATGCCTTACAATGCTCAGTATTGCGACAGCTTGATGAAAATCGTTATGAGTCTCTTTTCAGCAATACATTGACGCTTGGTTAAACACATATAAAGGATATCAGAGCGGAAGGTCCTTGCATACTGGTGGCAGAGAAAATTGTCGGGTTTGACAGGTTTTAAAATGTCTCTACCCAGGTTAATTTCGTATTTTTCATGGCCACTTTGAGGGACATATCAAATCGATCAAAAATAGAGATTACTACTTGCTGACAAATTTCCTTTCCTCTGACTTCTTGGTGAACGATTTTAGGATATTCCTTCAAAATGTCAGGAATTTCTGGCAATTGTTTCAACGAATGTCCGCTTAGTATTGATATGCCTATACCTACCACCGCCACTTATTTCACATTTTCCGCTTTTTCAAACGAAGCGGGATATTAAAAAAGGTAAAGTCCAATGTTAGGCCAATCATTTAGTGGAGCACAGTCGACACAAAGAGGTAATACTAAACCCTCAAAAGTAAGAGCAAGTGTGTTGTCGTCTCAACTCGCATACAGAATATATTATCCCATGTAAGGTTTATAACAAAATCTTCCAGTGTGTCCACTGCTGTCGCAAGTGAATCCCTCTTTTGTTTATCATATTTTATATCCAATAATTATATCTAGAAAATGTAATATAATTTAGTGTCTGTAACTTCAAGGACCACTTATAAATTTCCCAGACCTGCCTTTCAACAGTTCCATGGTGCCTTAACCTTCCATCCAGGGAAATTTGTTTACCAATCTCCTCAAGTCAAATGAACTCCACTTGTTTGACTCAGTCCCTGGTAAGCCCTGGTAGAATATGGTAACATGATCACCATTTCATTTTTTTGCCCGAAGAACCCCACTAGAACCGGTTAATAGGTCACACATAAACCAATAGATCAGATAGAAAGACGACAAGCGCGGCCTCCAAATGATGTCCACAACTTGAACAAACATATATAAAAGTTACCCAAACGACTACCATCACTGAATTTTAAATCAAGCCTCAACACGAGATGGCCCCATGTGTCTGACCCCACTATGCATCTTTTTGTCAGAAATGCAAATAACACAAACGCCCGACTAGTAAAAGAAAATAAGAGCCGACATTACAACACCCGCTCTTGATCGCAATAACCATCATTCCATGAAATTATGGTTAAAAGGGAGCGGATTTAGCGAACATGCCCTTTGAAAAAATGTTTAAAGACACTATCCAGTGATTTGAAAAATATTTGAAATGTGCAGGAAAGCTTCATCCAAGTGAAGGATAAGTCTGAGAATTCTTATAAGTTAACCTTTTCCAGCTGTGAATGAAGAAAAGGAAGAAAACGGTGGTGTTCCAAGATACGATCTCCATTCAATTACGTAGTTGTATAAGGTCCGACGGACAGTAAATGACAAATCTCCATCTGTCCTTATTAGGTTGCTTCTGTTCTTATCATTTGCATGGATGTTAATAATACCCTTACTTGTTACATACATGGAAAAATCTGATTTTTTATGATTTTTTCAGATTTGCTGATTTTACAAATACGATAGTGTCTTAATTTTACAGTCTTACGACGCTCCATCTTCTGTTCTCCAACAAAAATACGGTAAAAGCATCAGTATATTGTAAAAAAGAATGAATCAAAAACACTAAAATGTATTTGTTAAAGTTATTACGATTTTTGAGAACATGCATATAATTAAAACAAAACACGACGCCCCCTATAATGTAGAACTTTTTTACATTGTTACCCGTAAATTTTACAGTTGTTGTAAAAATCTACAATCATCAACCTGGTCAAAGACCTGTAAATTTGCGTTACCTATTTTGTTGACAGAATGGATGACCGTATAATACCGTGAAATTTACTGCACTCTGTATTAGCAATTCACAATAGTATATTTGATATTGACATTATTTAAAATGAATAAGAGCGACAGTTTTAAATTTAGTCATAATAGGCCTGAAAATTTTAACATAAAAATACATTTGCTGTATTTCCAAATACCCATAAAATACGGTATTCTGTAGCCTTTTTATACTATGTGACAATAAATTTCAGGTTAATTTTACACTGTAGGTCTACCATCTAAGGAATTGAGTTTCTTTTCAAATAATAAGGCCCTCATTATAAAAACATTTATTGAAGTTAGGTGAATTTTGCTGAACATACTAATATTATTTCAAATCACATAAAAGCTTTTAACAATAACAGCCCGTGACACTTCCCCAAATCAAGACAAAACGATTTTGCCAACAGCCGTTTTAAACTGTATAAAAAACCAAAAAAATGGCTGGATTACGGAAATACCCGTATATTTCCCGTTTTTATGGAGAAGTAGATAACTGGTTTATATAGTCAGCCATTTATTTTCAAATTTATATGTCCGATTTTGCTCTTAACTGGGAATGTATACAGCATCCAGTAATAATATTGTGCCATGCAAAATCTACGCAATCACTGCGGTAAGGGACCCTCTGATGCCAAAATCTCCATAGAACCCCTTCGTGCGCGGAAATACTCCACCGTCACCGTCGCTTACAAGGAACATGTGTTTTAGCGCACCCATGCGCAGGTAATCCTCCGGTGGATTCCCTGCGTCCGTGCGCGGAAATACTCCACCGTTGCTTATAAGGAACGGGGGTTTCAGCGCACGAGTGCGCAGGTAATCCTCCGGTGGATTCACTGCGTCCGTGCGCGGAAATACTCCACCGTCGCTTATAGGGAACGGATGTTTTAGCGCACGAATACGCCGGTAATCCACCGGTGGATTTCCTGCGTCCGTGCGCGGAAATACTCCACCGTCGCTTATAAGGAACGGGGGTTTCAGCGCACGAGTGCACCGGTAATCCACCGGTGGATTCACTGCGTCCGTGCGCGGAAATACTCCACCGTCGCTTATAGGGAACGGATGTTTTAGCGCACGAGTGCGTAGGTAATCCTCCGGTGGATTCACTGCATCCGTGCGCGGAAATACTCCACCGTCGCTTATAGGGAACGGACATTTTAGCGCACGAGTGCGCCGGTAATCCACCGGTGGATTCACTGCGTCCGTGCGCGGAAATACTCCACCGTCGCTTATAGGGAACGGATGTTTTAGCGCACGAGTGCGTAGGTAATCCTCCGGTGGATTCACTACGTCCGTGCGCGGAAATACTCCACCGTCGCTTATAGGGAACGGATGTTTCGCGCCGGTAATCCACCGGTGGATTTCCTGCGTCCATGCGCGGAAACACTCCACCGTCGCTTATAAGGAACGGGGGTTTCAGCGCACGGTGATGGATTCTCTTATATATAGGCCTATATTGTTTTCAAATTTATTTATACACCATCGTGCGCTGATACTCCGACCGTGGATTTTCTGCGACCACCGTGCGCAGTTATTCCACTAGTGGACGTTTTGCGTAGGGGTCGCAGAAGATCCACTGGTGGATACCTTACATACATGAAACAACTGAAAGTAACTTGGCAGGCTTAGGACAATTGGATAGTTAAAAAATACATGAAAAAATACAAACATAGCAGAATACAAACCTAAAATCTAACAATAAACAATAAAAGAGAGTGAATTTTCACCATATTTTCCATGGACTATCATGAATGTTGTGAATACTTTTGGTCAATTTATATCATTCTCCAATGCACAACATATTAACAAATAGTCAAATATGAATCATTTCTAAACAATCAGAATTAACAATTTACTTTCTAATTATTACCTAAGCAGAGATATATTTATTTAAACGTTCTTTAGGCAGGGTCCCCTTCAGTGACAAGAGCACTGATTTCCAAGGAGACCCTGCATATACATTGTACAGAATGAATTTATACACATACATGTATAACAGGTATATAATAAATACAGAATAAAATACACGATGAGTATAAATTAAACTACAGAGACATCTACAGCAATACAAAATAAGCTTATGTGGGATTTAAAATTTACCCATGCTTTTAACAACAAAGCAAACCACGTTATTAACCCAAAACAATATATCAAATGATTTCGAACAATTTGAAATTACCATTTTCAAATCATTTCTCTAAATTTGGAATATAAATCTCCAGGAACTTACCATCGTGCATATCCCTCCTGATTTCATAAAGTCAGACAAATGCTGTATGGTCCAGAACAAAATAGTAGTGAGAAGTATAGAAATAACCATAATTATGTTCATTACACTCCACTGAAAAACTTTCAAATACAAATGCACTTCCACAAAATAATGGGTAAATTACTGATTTGCACTCATAAACACTGCAGACCACTTCAGCAATGCAAGCTGTTATGGGTCACAATCTAACATAGTCTGTGTGAATGCACCGGTTTGGTCATTTGTGACCCCCATGTCAGATCTGACATATCTGACATATCAGATCTGACACAGCCTAATCGGGACTACCAGTAATAAATGCAGGTAAGGGATGGGCGATAACTAATAAGGATGGTTAGGCTCTTCAACGACGTACACTTAATCTAAACACAGAAGAACACGGGTCCCATTTATTGTTTGAACAAAGCACAAAAGGAGACTAAGTCAATATCATTCGTGCGGGAGTTCCTTATCGAGAATTCCGGGAAAATTGCGTGTCCGCGCCAGCCTGCATCTGCACTGTTCAAGACGTTTTCATGTTCCTTTATACCCTGCAAATGTGAAACATATTGTATACCTCAAAGTGCTAGGTAAGCCGGCAGGCATGGGTTCTAGGTGCGAGGCAAATTATGGTTACCAGGTGTGAAGCTTATAGCCTGATGTTGCTAGCCAAACACAGTAATTGCCGTACAATTTCTGTTCTGCCGGCAGAGTACACGGATTATGATGTTTCGAAGCTTTTTGAGGTAAAATGGAAGCCTATTTTTTACTTAGTCGCAATCTATTACGAATCGCTCACAAGCGACAGCCATGCAGACCGAGATAATCAGCTGTAAACCGCAGACAGCAGGAGTGGTTGTGACCCGAATACTAAAAATAGCTAGCAATGATTTTAACTATATGGCAATCCATTTCTAATGATTCGTGTTGTTTTCCGGAATTCCCGATTAGGAACCCCCGCGTTCATGAAATTATTGACTTACCTGGGCTCCACCTTTTGTCGAGTCTTCGTCCAGGTCTATCTTCCGTTGAACTCCGTTGACTCCCGATAGTCGCCCATACAGGGAGAAATTGACAACTACACACTTTGATTGGGAGGTTTGTTTACATCTAGCCGAATCTGTAAAATCATGTACTATTCATATTTTCATTATGATTGATCCGTGTTGTTTATCGCCGTTGTGAGTAAAAAATGGTGCAAGATAGGCCTATTTCAAAGCGATCATAACATAACGGACCACCTGAAAGATTATGGATGCGATACTGCGTACCGTCCATGTCTAAATTTTAAATGGGATAAATTCCCAATTAGCTCCAATAAACAGAGCTAAACGGAATGATAAAACCCGAATAGGCCGTGTCAGATATGTCAGATCTGACATGGGGGTCACAAAATGACCAAACCGTGAATGCACGGTAAAAGATGCAATACACCAAAATCATTTAACTACAGTACATGTACTTTCCCACTCCACACTCCACCTGGATCGTCACCCTCAGTGCATAAAACCAGTACTTGAATAACCTTGTTATCAGATACCCATGGAGGTAGAAAATACCATGAGATACCACATGTATGTATACAGCCCTGCATAAGATGCTGCGCTTGTAGCCGACATGTAAACCTCACCACAGTACAGAGCTATACACAAGGCTAGAGCATGGAGGCGGGCATGGAGGTAGAAAATAAACTCCTCCCTGGTTAAGTGTAGAGTAACTTAGTTTTCTTTGAAGTCGGGCCTATAAACATTAGCTCTAAAATACTCTAAACAGTACAAGCTACCATAGCTTAACTTTTAAAAAATATGAAATTTTGCATACATGTACTTTCAATATAGAGAGAAGTGTCAGTTTTCTTGATGAGCTTTAATGGGGCAAATCAGTTCACAATTTAAGTCCACATGTGGCTTGGTGGGGTAACCAGTAATTAACATATTTGGGGTCACTGATGGGTCAGTTTCCCTCCTACTCCAGAATGAGGGCAGTATCCTGGATTTGTATAATGAACACAAAAAACATCTCCAAATGTAACACACATGTATGGGCCATTTTCGTTGTAACATTTCCAGGGCCGAACGCAGGATTTATTAGAATTTATTTTTTGGGGGGGGGGGGGGGTGCATTGTTTGCAGACTTTGAAAAAGTGGACTTTTTAAAAAAGGTGACTTTTTTTGGTTAAAAGTGGAACTTAAGCCCACCGAAAATGGTACTTTTTTGGTCTTTTTTTTTTACATTAAATCACCAACATGTGCTGGTGGGGTTACCGTAATTAACATATTGGGTGGTCACTGATGGGTAGTTCCCTCAGACTACATATCGGGCAGGAATTCCTGGATTTGTATAATGAACACAACCATCTCTCCCAAATGTAACACACATGTATGGGCCATTTTAGTGGTACAGTTTTAACATGGCTCAAGCAGGAATTTATAGAATTTATTCTTTTTGGGTTGGGGGGTGTCATTACTTTGCAAAGTGGACTTTTTAAAAAAAAAGTGGGAGCTTTTTTTGGTAAAAGTGGACCTAGCCCACCTAAAATTGGTACTTTTTTGGTCTTTTTATATCACCAAAAGTGGACTTTTTTCGTGTCAAAATAAGGGTCTCTAAAATTTTGGACCTTTTACAAAAATGTTCAGGAAATAGTTTACCTTTTGCCCTTTCTTGTGGGAATTTATGGCCCCCCCAGCACCCCCCTGCGATGAGCCTGTTTTTAACTGATCAACTAAGTCGGTACCCGGTAACTGGGGGGAGTGGGGGGGGGGGGAGGGGGGGACCAACTGGCTGGATCGAATTAACTCATTATCATGCTTTGTGAGGAGTCCCGTGTTTTTGCTTGTTTGTTTGTTTTAATTTCTCACGGACCCCATAGAGGGTATCGGAGACAAAACAGTATTTATACATGGCAACACTAATAAGTTAAGTACATACTAATAGGATATACATAAAAGTCAATTCTAACATTGACCTTAAGACATCCATGTGAATACATTTATATAAATATCAATCCAAAACATGAATAACGATAATTTGATGATTTACGCCAATATTAATTGGTCTCCTCGCCATGCTTTTAAAATAGTTTTGCAACTCATAGCTCGACCAAGTAAGTTTGGGCTTAATCGATCCAATTTTATAAATAAATCAAAAGTGTTAATCAAAAGATCTTCATGTTAGGGCCAGAAATTGTACCCTAATCATGTCACCCCATTTATAGAATATCTCCTTTGGTATGCGACTGGGGGGGGGGGTTCTTAGTGGCAAAGGGGCAGGACTCGCGATAACTGGAAAAGCATAGCAGCTTGCTACACATTTTCTGCCAGTTGCTATGCAATTTTACGATTGTGTAGCAATTTTTCTCCAATACCGTTGGCTCTATCACATGATCAAAGCGATTAAAGCAACATGCAAAAATTCCTTAGCGCGAGCCCTGTAAAGGGGTACAGAGATGTACCAAAAAGGGATAATTTCACCTCCTCTGCATGGTATGGTGATCGTCCTTTTGTTCTGGAAATTGGATAAGAATGGGTTTTATTTCTATTCATATTTTTTCCATTGGTCTATCAGGTATTTAGCATGCAAACCAGAAAATTTGTGAAAAACTTTTAAATAGTAACTGCCAGAATGACCAAAATACATATTTTACGTTTTCTCCAGTTTCTTAGCTTTGCCAAAAACCTCAACCACTATTGTTTTCCACTAAATAAAACCAGCCTCCAGACTCATTCAATTTGTTCCCTTCAAAAATCTTCCCCTGATATGATAACTATTGTAGGCCCAATGTCACTGGGAAAATGCAGATATAGCGAAAAATTAGCGAATACGCGAAAATTATCCGTAAATGCTCAGATGCCACAAAATTACGAGATCAGTGTTTTGCAATTTTGGCAGTTTTTGAAGGCTTTTTCGAAGAGCTTACTTTTTTGGCTTTTTCCCCAGTGACATGGCCTTATTCCTGTATCATAACTTGCAGATGTATTGCATTATCACCTAGTAGGGTAGCCAAGTTAAATGTCACAGGTGTCTGGTAAGGTCCGAACGTGCCGGAATAGTTAGTGTACGCGGGCATCGTATCCCCACCTCCACGTGTACCAGACAGATACGCAGGCTTACTGGTGTTTGTTTTTCCGCCCCGGTTTAATGCTTCGAATTATTGCTTATCCTACTGGAGCAAGTTTCGAGCGACTCGAGCTTTGGATATTGCCGGAGATAGCCTGCGTGAGCTAACAGGGAAAGACGGGTAACAGGCTTGGATATGGCTGTGTTCAGCATAGACGTAGTACCGGTATAGTTGTGGTGCACGGCCTATCTACCACAGCCGGTTGACTCAGCCTGGTGTGGCTCCGAAACGATACCATTTTTGTGTTTGAGATGCAAGTATAACGTAACACCTGTCTACCACTGTCTACTGATGTGAATTGAATTACGTAACTGTATTGTAGTTTACATAGTAATTGGCGCACATAGCCGTTGTTGCTGAAAGCGCCATTCAATCTAATCAACCAACCAATGTCACAGGTATAGAGACGGGTGGTTCAACAACTTAAAGTATAAGGATGGGTAGCAAATTTCATTTTTGGTAAATTTTCGGGATTGTTCAAACATCTGGCCGTACAGTTAATTTTTTTGCGAGTTATTTTTTGTTGAGTTATGGATGGAGTTCATTGACGAGTTATGTTTCAAGATCATCGATGAGTTATGTTTTGCAGTGTTGTGTTTTTAGAGTTCTTTTGGTGGTGTAATCGCAAAAGCCAGGTAACTGCCTAGTAATGTAATAAAATATTACCTGATTTACACTTCAAAAAATCTGAACTATTGAAATATTGCCTGTAGACAAATTTTCAGTGTTTTTAATATAGGAAATAACATAACTTTATTGATAATTTAATATTTTTATGGTTGTTTGTAATATTTATCTAACCTTTCTATATTGTTGCAAATAAAGTAAATAAAAAAAACCAATACAAACAATTATTTAGATATGCATTGGACAGTTTTTTCAAGCTTTCACAACGACTTAAAAAGAAAACGTATTTTCAACATATTTACTTTATTATAAGTTTAGATTTAAAGATGTTTAAAGAAGATGATCTCTGTAATTCATAATCTAATTTATTCCATTCAATTGCACCACGGTAAGAAATACTGTGTTTTTTATAATCAGTTCTTGGCTTAGGAATGTGAATATTGTATTTACTTCTGCGAAAATTGTAGTTGTTATTATTGAATGAAAAAAGATCATTAAGACAGAATGGTGTCAGTTTATTAAGAACTTTATATGTTAAGATATTGCAGTTAAAATCTTGCCTATTTGAAAGTGGATGCCAATTAAGTTCATTAAGAACATCAGCACTGGGTGTCCCATGTTGCACCACAAATAATGCGAGCTGCCCTATTTTGAATTGTTTGGAGACGATTTGCAATAGTGAGACCGCAATTTCCCCAACTATGTTACAATAATCAAGATGGGGTAGCACAATAGCATTGTAATAAACGGTTTTAAGAATGTTACATGGCAATATTGGTTTAAATTTCTTTACCATGTATAATCCTTTCAGGGCCTTCTTACATATATGCTCAATATTCTCATTCCAAGTTAGATTTTCATCTATGATGACACCAAGATATTTACATTTGTTTACTTTGGTTAAATTAGCATTATTTATATTAATGCTTTTAGGTAAATTAATTGAATTTTACAGTACTAAGTCTTTGTTTACAACCTATGAGCATAAATTCAGATTTATTAACATTTAAACTAAGTTTATTGGATTTTAACCAGTTGTGAAGAGAATCAAGATCCTTATTTATACATTCAATTATGTCATCAAGAGAGTTTGATGCATAGTATAAAGCTGTATCATCAGCATACATATTAACTTTACAGTGGGAAACAGCATTGGGTAAATCATTAATATAAATTAAGAAACCAAGAGGCCCATCTATTGAGCCTTGTGGCATACCACAGAAAGTATTTTTGACATCGGATGATATACCATCAATACATGTGAATTGAGTATGATTACTAAGATAAGATTTAAACCAATTAATTACATATTTACTGCATCATATAATTTAAGTTTATTTAAGAGAATTTCATGATTACAGAGTCAAGGCTTTCTTGAGATCTAGCATACAAAGACATTGGCATTTGTGAGGCCTTCATGCTGTATGTATCATTTCATGTTCAGTTTTGTAACTAGCGTGCCTGAAACTTTTCTCACAATATTGACATTTGTGAGGCCTTTCTCCTGTATGTATATCGTTTCATGTTCAGTTCTATTACTAGCCCGGCTGAAACTTTTCTCACAATATTGACATTTGTGAGGCCTTTCTCCTGTATGTATCGTTTCATGTTCAGTTCTATTACTAGCCCAGCTGAAACTTTTCTCACAATATTGACATTTGTGAGGTTTTTCTCCAGTATGTATCATTTCATGTTGAGTTTTGCTGCCAGCCTGACTGAATCTGGTCTCACAATACTGGCATTTATAAGGCTTTTCCCATGTATGTATCTTTTCATGTCTAGTTTTGTTACCAGTGTGGCTGAATCTTTTCTCACAATACTGGCATTTATATGGCTTTTCCCCTGTATGAGTCAGTTCATGTTCAGCTTTGTTACCAACCTGACTGAATCTTTTCTCACAATACTGGCATTTATAAGGCTTTTCCCCTGTATGTATCATTTCATGTCTAGTTTTGCTACCAGACTCGCTGAACCCTTTCTCACAATACTGGCATTTATATGGCTTTTCCCCTGTATGTATCATTTCATGTTGAGTTTTGCTGCCAGCCTGACTGAATCTGGTCTCACAATACTGGCATTTGTGAGGCTTTTCCCCTGTGTGAGCCATTTCATGAATGTTCTTGGCACCTTTAGTAGTGAAAGTTTTTGCACAATATTGACACTGGTGAGGCTTTTCCCCTGTGTGAGTCATTTCATGTCTGTTCTTGGCACCTTTCATAGTGAAAATTTTTTCACAATATTGCCACTTATGAGGCTTTTCACCTGTGTGTGTTCTCTGATGAATTTTCTTCTGACTTGGATAAGAAAAATACTTGTCACAGTATGTGCATTTATAAGATTCTTCCTTGAAGTGTGACATTGTTTGGTTCTTCATTGCACACACCTGATAATTTACTTTATACATGTACCTCCAATTTATCCTGTGTGGTCTTAGGTTAAAAAAGTAGTCTCCAGAAGGTTATATTTTGTAACTTTGAATACCAAATCCACCTGGCTGCTTTCTGCAGATGTGCAGAAAGTGCCTGTCTAGGTGATACCAAAGCCTGTATTTTTTTAAAGTAAAAATAATAAGAAGAAATGCAGAATATAAAAGAACTATTTAGATGAACACTAAGTTAATAAAAACAAATTATTACTGTTAACAAAAGGGGCAAAATTAAATTTCAAACCACAAGCTGTTTTGTCAACCCAATCTGTTATTACTGTTGATGTAAGGAATAGCTTTAGTTCAAACTTAACCAAAAAATAATTGTTTCCACTTTTGCTAAATTATTTTTTCATGGGAGTCAAATAAAGGTATATTACAGGTGTGAAGTCAGATGAAAAGGGTTTTTAAAATCAAAATTCAGCTGTAAAATTTTGTAACTATTTAAGTGTTTGCATTTTAAATAGTTATTTCAGAAAGAGGTTGGTGGAATTACAACAATATTTAGAGAATAAAATATGCTCAATGCGTGTTTTCTATGAAAGACATGCACAGCCTGATAATGCATGGGTTGTACCATATTTTTATGGTAATTCTATTGAATTTTGGCTCAGGTGATCCTTGGTGTATTTGACTTCAGGTTCACCTTAGTTCAACTTCATCTCATTGCTTAGTTCAAATCTTAATATTTTAAATTTATGCGGATTATACTAATGTACCATTTATTGCCAATCTATGTCGAAAATGTGCCAAATCTACATAATTATGCACTCAAGGGGATGGCCTGATTTAATTCTAGGTTTTCATCATGATTGAATGACTTTGACCCCAAAACCTCATCTGTAAAGTTTCGCTCTGATATTTCAGTTCATTTTGATGTGAGAGCTAAAAACATGATTTTGTGAGCCCTTAGAGTACTGTGTAAAATTAATATTGGTTGACCAAGATGGGGCACATTTCTGCTCATATCATCCAATTTTTGAACATCTTTTATCCCTTAGATTTCACAGGGTAAATGAAAAAATAGTAGCTTTCTTCAGACACCAAAATATTGAACACTTCCGATAAAATTGAGCTGATTTCAGTTGATCCTCGCCTTAGGAGCTCAGTCAGGTCTCATGGCCTTGCTGTAAAAGTCCCAAGGCCCAACTTGGCCTCCCACAGAAGATCATTTCTCCCATTCTCTGTAGGCTTATGGAATGCCCTTCCTGCTCATGTAGCATCAAACCAGGACTTGCAGAGTTTCAAAAGGGAGGTTATAGAGCATCAGCCCAGAAGGTTTTGGTTAAACGAACGAGATACCAATATCTGAACAAGATATACCAATACCAATATCTGAACATGGGAAAATTCAGAGAAAAATATAACTTTTGCAAATATGAAAGTCTGCCGGGGACCCGTTGTTGCGTGTAGCCCCAGGAGAGGGGTAAAGTTACTATGGGGTCAAATGTTTGAACTGCTCTAAATCTAATATAATATAGCTTATTCCTTAGGTAAGCAGGAGTAAAAAAGTCAATTGGGTCACACGCGTGTGGTGCTTCCTTTCCAAGATATTTGGGAAAATAGGCTGTATGCAAAATTCAAACTTAATGAAACAGGTTTTAAAACAATGCTTGTCACTATGAGGCAATGAAGTATCAATAGGCACAGTTCAATAGCTTTCATTCACACCCCTGAGTTTTGTGTATAATAAATGATACCTAGAATACACAAGATCAGTTCATGTCAATGCATGTACAAGTGCAACCCACTGAACTGTGCCCTTGATTAATGAGCATATTGTAACTCATAGCTGGGTCATTCCATGTCAATTCAACAAATGGCTCCCGCATGACCCTCTCAGATTTTCTTTATATTTTGGTGGAAAGTTGTACCTATAGTCATAGGAAAAAATGCAAAGTTTTCAGGTCGGTAGTCCTTATATTTTTTTTGTGTGCGGCCAACATAGATTGGTATTCCGGGTTAACAATGGCTTCAAAATGACCATTAAAATAAATTCCAAATTAAGAGGCCTGTATTTTTCCTAAATACAACAGTGAAAGGATAAGGAATTCCTCTTTTACCACGAACTTTCGCTATAAAATGTTTATTATGAAAATAAACAAATCGGAAAATTTCACGCTTGCATATTGCGTAACGGGCTCGCTAATTATGCATAAAGTTACATGCATGTTTTACAAACATGCAAGTTTGGGCCCCCAAAAGACAAATTTCTTCATAAAATATTATTTGTTAGGACTTTTCTATGGCAAGAGCACATATATAAAAAATTATAGAAGCAAATCGCTTACACTTCAAGCAGCGCCCTCACAAAGTCGGAAAAAATCTCAATTATCATAGTCTTTGAGGGGTCAAAAGGTCATGTGGTCATATTTGATTTTTTTTTAACCCTTGCGCTAGCAGCGCCAGGGTTATAGGCATGACGCACGAGGAATGTAGTCCCAATTTTGTGTGTGTTTTGTACATCAGGGGCTATATTTCTTGTTGTATGGTGACAAAATTTTGGTAGTGGGTAGGGGACAACCTGCGCCAGGGACGTATAGAGTGATCTCCAGAAATCGGGGTGTAATTTGGCCGTTTGGAGCCGTTTTTTACAGAAATTTTTGCTCGAAAGTCATCGGCTTTGTGCGCATTTCCAATGGTAATGGCGAATTCATGCCATTGAGGCAAAGGATTTGTGCAACTGGTGTGAAACTCTATGCTCAAAGTAAAGGGCCTTCTTGATCATCTGGTATATGTCTTTCAAGTTAACCATTTCACTAATTAGCATTGAAAGTTTTACTACCAAGTTTTAGCACTTTAGGCATTTGACCTTACTAAGGTCCATGGTCACACTCAATCTACCTCTGGAACAGGGAATATTTGAACAAACTATTTTTAAACATCTATATTTTAAAATTTCAAGTAGGCCTTCTTAATAACCATAATATTAACTTGAAATATTTATTAATTTAATCATGTCTCATTATTAGAACTCAAGCTTTAGCCATTTAACACAATCAATTTCCCCACATTCTATGTGAAAATTAAAGGGCTGCAAAAATTGTTATTCTGGTTTGGAAGAGGAACATACCAAGGACAAAATGAATTGATCTTGATAACATTTTGCTAATTCAATTGCTACGGAGAGAGAACAGACAAGACAGCCTTGTTTCAATACATAGTAGCTGGTAATCACTTGGCAGTAAATTTTGTGGTTTATCTAGATAAATGATAGTTATGTTATAACTTCAATTAGCACTATCCAATTCACAGTTGGTTGTCCTTGATTTGGACATGGCTATAGCCATGTTCACACGGTCACAAAACTCCAAAGGTTTGAAACTCCAGAGGTGAAAATTAAATCCAATTATTTTACTTTACTCCAAATTACGTCCACACGATGGCCGAAACTCTGAAATCATTCCCCTGACCATTCTCCTCCCCTTCTCATATCGGAGTGTAGACCGGAAGTCACCATACCGGAAGCCGTACACTTTCGCGCGATATTCAAACATAGGAATTTGTCAAAAAGATGACCTTGCGAGGTCACCTCCGCTCACTATCCCCCGAAGCTGTCCACACGGCACGGCACGACACTCCAAAACACTCCGGAGTGTTAATGGAGTTTCACCCCCTAGATTTTTAGGGGGATAAAACCCCGCTAGTTTAAAGTGCATTTTTTAATACTTCTAGGTTTGTACTACAACTGCTCAAAATGCCTACAATTTCATAAGGCTCCTTCATATCAAACGAGACACTGAAACTTCGCTATATATTCATGTTCATGTTCATATTCAGTGCAAGGTTGCAGAATTCTGCAGTCTTGCAGGGCTTGCAGCATGTCAATTCCTTGAAACCCAAAGAAATTTGATTTTGTTTGGGATTTTTCAAAGGAAATATGTTGCTACATTACTTTTTATTGTAGTGCATTGTTAACTAGAATTTCGCGGTTCTCGGCTTTCGCGATTCGTGACGGGGGTTGTTAGGTTCCGTACGGAACCTTATCAGACGTGACCTGTAGTGTTAGTAAACTTTTGTCACCTACCTATAGGGCCCCTGTTTAAATACCCCAGGGCCCTTTGCAACTTAAGTCCATTTTAATGACCTCCCCAGTGTCTAAAGTCCTAACTGCCACAATGTCCCTTCTCAACTACACAAGATCCCTTTTCATCTGTCTCTGAGCCCCTTCCAGCTAGCCCAACGAGCATCCCTTCTCAAGTAACTAAAATCTCATCTAAACAGGTGCCCTGTTACAATCTACCCCAAAATATGGCCAATCCCAAATACTGCATGGTCTCCGTTCCAGTAATCATGATCTTTTCTGAATTAACACAGATTTCTCGACCAATTACCCCAGGTCACTCCCACAACTATCCCAGTTTCTCCTTCCAAACCACCCCAGAGTTATCCTTTGCAGAATACCCATTTCATGCTCTACAGCACTCCAGCAAGAGTTACTAATACTTCCAGCTCGTTTGAAGCATAGTATTTAGTTCTTGAGGTCCTTTTGGGAAATTGTTGGCTCAGAAGCTTAAATTGAGCCGAATTTGAGTTCTAAGTCTGCATCTGCATATTTCCTCCAAATCCACGTCTAAGGCCCTAATTTAAAAGACAAAATCAGGTTTCCAAGTCCTAAGGTCAAAAGTCGGGCAACACACATCCCTACCCAGTTTGCCCCCCCCCCCCCTCCCCCGTCTCTCGCCCCTTCTCACTCTCATACTCTCCCTTTTTTCCTCAGACTTGAATTTGAGCCAAATTTAGTTTCAAAGCATCCTAGTTTCTCCAATTTTTGTCCCCGCAGAACGACGTTCGGGAGGGGGACGATAAAATGTGCTCCGTCTGTAAAACAGTATGTCCGTCCGTCCGTAGTCCGTCCGTATGTTCCGTGATAAAAATGTTAACCCTGGAACATTTGGGGATATCTTTTTTTCTGGAATTGAGCTAGAGTAGCCAAACTTGGGTATATTGAGGGAGGGAATACCCTATCACCATGTAATTCCATGCCCCTCAGGGTTCCCCGGGTCTGTAGGGGGAGGTAGGGGAAAAAAAAGGGCAAGGAAAAAAAAGGCAATTTGCAACAGAAAATGTCAACATTGTGACATTTATCTGGAGTTCGTAAGGCTCCGATAATGTAACTTGGTGGAAAGACGCAGGTTGATGAGTTCTCAAGCTTTTCTGATTAGATTTGGGTTTGTAAAAATATGACGAATTAATAAGTAATATAATTTGCAGTAATTTATGTTTTTTTCTAATTCGAAGGGCCCTATGTAAAAGACAAATCAAGTTCCCAAGGCTCTTAAGTGGGGAAGTGCGGCCAACAAAAATCCGTACCAAAAAAAGTTTGAGTGCCCTGCTCACCCTCTCACTTTCTCTTGATTCTTTACAGCCACACATGTCCAATCTACATGTACAAGTATTCCATATACCTAAAAAAAATATATTGACAACATGTCATTGTTTAAGATATCAAATTGGACTATGATTTTTTCTCATTACAAATTTTTTGGGCTATAACTAAAAACTCTACCACAGCATACGCAAATTATTTAATTTGATATATTAGTTAGCATGAATAAACAATTGTCAATTAGGACAATAAATAGTATAGGCCATGCATATCAGGGAAGCCCCATGGCAGAGCAGCACTTTAAGTGGGCCAAGGACAACATGATTATATTGCATTGTGGCACCAGATCCTCAAACCCAATATGGGACCTTGATGATCACAGCTGTTATTCTGCAGATGCTTGTGTAGACGGGATAATTTCACACAATGTATCATGGGATATGTTCATGACGGATTGTTCTGAAAAGCATTAAGACACCACCAATTAGGTGGTTATCTTTATGAGATTAGAAGCCTTTAACCATTATCCCATAAACCAAATAGATGAGACCTCAGACTGCCCAATGTACAACTGTGATGTTACCTATTTTACAGCATTAGTTTGGATAATTTGACACAATGTATTGTGGGTATTGGATTTGTTTCGTGAGTCTTTCAACATTCTTAGTCCCACAATGCACGTTGATGAAACCATCTTGCAAAAAAAGGTAACAATTCTGTCCAATTAAAAAAAACAAAACACTTATATTCTTCTTCAGCAATACATCCCAAATGTTTCTTAAATGTTAAATCAGCCCCAATGCCTTCAGAATCCCAATAGTTTATATTTTATTCACACTCTCTCTCCGAGCACACTCCTTATATGTTTTCTTTTTCTCAATATGAGAACCCCCATTTTAGGACATGGATTTTCCACATTGGCAAGTCTTTAGATGTTCTTCATTTCTTGAAACTACTTGCCTCACAAATCGTCCAAACTTTCACCTTTTTTCCTTCACAAAAAACAAAACAAGCCTTTTCGGCCCTGGAGAAGATTTCAACACATAATATTCAATTTATAGCTCCACAAACACCGCTTCCTCCTATCCAAAACCGTTAACAGAAGTCCAAATTTTTTTCACAATGCAAAGGCAGTACCTACCCCCAATACGTGCACAATTTACTGTCTTCTGTCGGCACATTTTTGGATTTTCAAAAGTAGACCAATTCCAAATACAGACTAAGTCTGATAAGAAGTGCAAATTACTAGAAAACCTTGGCAATTCAGCATACATAATTTTCGCACTTCATTTATTTTCACACACTTTTTCAATTGCTCTAATTCACAATTGAAGAGCTGATATGCAAAAGGGCTTAACATCTATTTTTGCACTTTCGGAGAAAAAGAGGAAAAACTGATATGGTGATAGTAAGTTGTTTATACATGATTGAATATGAGTTTATTTTTTTAGAACCATTGTAAGACATATAAAAAGGGTAAAATGGTTTATATATCATCTTTATTTTTTTCCTTAATTATTTAATAAATTTAAGGGGAGAATCTAGTTCAAAGTCTTTGTGATGTTAAATTTTTTGCAGGTGGTCTAACTTTGTTACATTGCTCTACAATTTTTAGCTTTTAATTTTCCTTTTTTTTGGTGAAAAGCCGGACATTCTGTTCCCATTTTATGATCAATTAAAGTTAATTGCGTCTCGCTACCATAATTGTCTTATGTTTTTTTATTGTTTTTCAACCGCTATATTTATTATTTTTTTATTGTTTTTCACCCTGCAATCATTTAAGACAATGACAAAAATTAATTTCTCGCCTACAACAGTGATTATTCATAGAAATTTTTGGATTCATAATTTACTATAATTCATGCAATAACTAATTTGAAAGTTTAACGCCAACACAAAATGTTTACTTAGCAGAAGTAAAATTTTCAGTGTTTCTAGATCATTACGGGCCATAACTTTTTTTCGCTTGTAAAAAGTTGCTCCGGAAAATAAATCAGGTTCCAGTAGAGCTTTTGACTTCAAATTTGGACCAATAGTAATTCATGATATGTATTACAACCTAATGGGCCATTTTGTTGAATTTCTCTTTAGTTTTTATTTTATGGGGGGTCAAAGGTCTCACCAGCAATGAAAGTTAAAAAAATAATGGATCCGGTTGCTATGGCAACCCGAAAATCAAATTCCAAAAAATCTCTTCATTAGGTTGCTCCTACTTGACATACTAACACATGTTTTAAGTCTTATTATTGCCTGAGTATTGCAAGTTAGTGAAAATGAGGAGCAACTTTTGTATTTCACTGAAGCCCAAATTAAAGTTTGTTGACCTTTGACCTTGTGTAATTGCAATTTAATGAACTTGAACTCTGTAAATTGATTCATTTTTGAAGGCTTACTTATTTCTGAATATTTTCATATATGACTTTCCTATATTAATCATGAACTATATGTGCTAGAGCATATTGTTAATAGACACCTCATTTTGAACTAGATTCCCTCCTTAATTGAAAAAGTGGATGTAAGCCCTTTTGCAAAACAACTATTTGACCCATTTTCTAAAAACCAGCTTTGTGATTAAAATTGATTCAATCTTTTATCACTACATTATTCACCTTGACTAATGTTTTTAAAATAAAAAAGAACTAATTAAATATCTCATTTATTTTTTAAATTATGAACATTTAATTAAATTGTTCAAAATGCCATTTTCTGTCATTTTTTAAGTTTTTCCGAAACAGCAACTTTTTTAAATTAAAATTAGTTTTTTCACACATAGTGACTTAAAAACAGTTTATTCTGGTTTTAAAAGTTAAAGTACATTAAAGGCTACCATGAAACATCAAAAAAGGAAAACAAAAATATTTTTTCTGAGATTTTATAGCCTTTTTAAGTCAAAATTTCCGGAAATTCCCGAAGATTTCCGAAAAGGAAAATTTACGATATCTCAGGAAGGGAAGCAGGTATGAAAGTCAAACAAGCACCAAAATGTGTATTTTTATTAGCATTATAACGTAATACTAATAACTCAATTTCGGTAAAAATGGACGTAAGCCCTTTTGCATATCAGCTCTTCAATTGTGTAAATTTTCTAAGAAAATTTTCATATAAGTTCAACCTAAAAGCATAAATTTATGGTATTCTGTAATTATTGTGAATTAAAATTTATGGAAAAAGTGATAAAAGTTTTAAAGTAAAATTCAAAACAAGGTATTATGCCCACTACAATGTCACTGATTACATGAGCAAGGGTAGCTGAATTTAACACTGGAGTATGCTACTCTCAATGTAACTATTGTGTTTGCCCACAGAGAATTAAATGGCCAGAGCTGTATTCTGTGCTGCAGGTATTTTTCACAAAGTTTATATTTTATGGCTGTGAAAATACAGTAACAGTTGTGAACACATAATAGTTGATCATAATGTGTGTTTAGCCATGTAGAGTACACGAAAATAAGATAAGCAAAAATTACCCTGTTATCCAGTGTATAGTTCAGTTTATTAATAGTGTGCTATAATTAAAAATAATGTAGGAGCACATTTATTAATTAAAAGTATCTCGAACTAGCATTTCCTAGGGTTTAAGAAATTGATGTGCTGTAAGACTGCTGAATTCTGCAACCTTGCACTGAATATTAACATGATAGACGGCCGGCCATTAAGGCAAAAAGTGCTCAGAAAAAGTTTTGACGGCATAATTTGTTACAAACATCCAACCATGTGGATTCTCCTCCTCGTGGGACATACAATAGCGTATGGGGTGTTGGCCATTCTAATTTTTTAATTTTGGGGTAAAAATTGCCAAAAAGGGTCAAAATAGTCCAAAAATAGGTAAATCGATCATATTGCCTTATTTTCTCTAAATTTTCATCAGAACATGTGGTGTACATCCCAAGGGAACACAAATGACCGGATTGAGTACTAGCCATTCCAATTTACATTATTCTGTGGTCAAATTGGCCAAAAAAACAGCAAAAGTGTCCAAATCCTAAAGGAGTCATAATGCCTTCCTTTCTCAACAATCTTAATGGGAACATGTACAGATTACTTCCCAAAGAACTAAATTAAATTAATTGAATAGAGTGCTAGCCATATCAATTGATACTTTGTAGGGTCAAAATGGCCAAACACGTTCAAATTTGTCCAAAATCAATATCATTCGTCAAAACACTCTTTTTCAAACTAACTTAAGGGGACATAATTCATTTACTTTCAAGGGACATTATTAAGTAATAAAGTGCTAGTCATTTCAATGAAACACATTTGAGGTCAAAATGTCCAAAAAAAGTATAAAATATTGTCCCAATTAGGTAAAGCCAGGCATAATGGCGTCTTCAAAATACTTATAAGAACATGGTGTGTTTCAAGGGAGTATAATTAGGTGGATACAGTGCTCGGTATTCCAATTTACCCATGTTGTAGTCACATAAGGTAAGGATCTTCAAGTTTTAGGTGTAGGTCAGAAAACATCAATTTAAACTATGATTGTAAATGAATATGATGCAGCAATTTGTCCTTAAGGTGTATTGTTAGTCATTAAATTTACATCCCTCGGGATTAGGAAAATCATCAGTAAATTCGACCATGATATTCAGTCTCGCTTTTTAAGTTTACCACATGAGAGGTAAATAGCATATATTACCCTACTTGTCCAAAATTGTTAATCAGGTCACATAATTCGCGTCACCCAGAGTACAATAAAGTTCACAATGAGTTGGCCATTTAATGCACTTTCCTTGATGAGGACAAAGAAATTAAATCAAAAGTTGTTAGTAATGTTATTTTAATGCCCCTTTACGGTTACTAGATAGTGCTATGAATACACGAATGATAAATCGCTAAAGAACGATTTTCCCATTTTGGCTTTAATGCATTAATTACAATGAGAAAATATCTCCAATTGTTTCTTTAAACTGCAAAAATATCAAAAAAACAACAAAACATTAAAATAATTATTTTAATTTTGTTACGTTTAATCAAAACAGGTCAGAACGATCATTTTGTATTAACCGAAAATACCCCCCCCCCCAGAGAAGGAATTCGGTTAGAAAAGCACCCGATGCTTTAATATGTGGTACGGAATGTATAACTATGGTCTCCTCTTTCCATTGATATCAAAACAAGTTCTAAACATATCGTATAGTTATGGCGTCACAATGGCGTCCTAAGTCCGCGAGTCGGCCAAATTGGGGGATTTTCCATAGGATATGAAATAGGCGAAAAATCTGCTTTTGCGCTTTTAAATTGATAGGAATATCAGATTGTCAGCAGTTTTAGTTCTAAATGAGGGCAAATTGACTAGGTTTTACATAAATAGAGATTTTGAGCGGTACTGTGCAACAATTTCAAAAAATGTACCATAAAATATTCTGAGTGGCACAACCACACCTACCCTTCGACTTCGACGGCATAACACGGGGAAGGTGCTACCTTTACCTTTTCGCTAAAATGCCGGAAAGGATGAGAAAATGTTACACGGAAGCTTTTTACGAAAGGCTTTTAGAATTTTTGCCCACTGGTTTTAGACGAGGGTTTTAAAGGGGGTTAAATTGTCCAAATGTCACTTATCCGACATGGTTGAGCCAATAATTTACAGGGTTCTATGTGTTAGGCTATTGCATTATGTAATGATTAAATCCACCACTGACACTTGGACCTGTGAATTACTCAGAATGGGACAAGCTGATGGATAATTTTGTAGCTGTTCTGAATATTGATTCAAACTCGGTCCAAAAATTAAAACAAGAGCAGCCTATACGCTTAGACCCTTGATAGATCACTGTGCTTAACGCATAAGACTAAATACTGAGTAGCCTATGAGTAAATTCTATGTAAATGAATTCCAATTTGAACCAGATATAGGAGAAATATCAATTGGCATATCAAAAAAATCATGTTGGTTATCAGCTGATTATAACATGTAGTAGCTAGCCAATTTGTGTATTCAGAAGTGCATAATCATTCCAGAACATTATTAGTTTGATTGTTTTTTTTTTAATTCAAATCTAAGTCGGCTATTCTAATGTATAGCCCTAAAATACATGGTTAACAATATTAAGATGTAGTTTAAAAAATCATTAAAAAAAGGACTTTAGCTGATTATAAATGTCAGGTAATTTTGCCCATTAAACCAAAATCCGAGGAGAGAGATCTAGAAAATTCAACACCCTGGCCCTAACAACTATTTAAATTTAATAGAAAATCTATATAACTTAAAGGGTAATCATTAGAATATGGCACAAAGTATACGTTTATCAATTGGGTTTCCCATTTCAATTGATTTTGATCAATTTGGTGAAATTTAAACCTTTCTGGTCCATTTCGACTCCGAAATCTAGACTGGCTAGCAGTCTATTTACCATGTTTACTTAATCTTATCCCGTGGTATATAAATGCATTTCTATTCTTTTGACCTTACTGTGCAAAAAAGAAAAGACCCCCCCCCCATAATGTACGAAGTAGGACAACCAAATGATACGTTTGTTGTTTCACCCCATTTTAATTGATTTTCTGGATCAGTTTTGGATGAATTTGTCTATTTATTCATTTGATTCACGAAAATCTGTAAGAAATGCTAACCTGATGAAAAGGAAAAACACTTATATGACCTACATTGAAAAGAGGGCCAACTAGCTTTGTATTGATTATTATGACATTTTGGATTGGGTGTAAGTGATTTAACCATTTTGGGACAATTTGACTTATTTTGGTATTTGATCCAAATCATATGACAACTAGAATGACTATCTACCATGGACGTTTCCTTGAGATATAACATTAAATGTTTCCTTGAAAATGTTGTGAAACAAAGGTTTTGGCCCCTGAGGTATCCATTTTTTGACAATTTTACCCAAAATCTATAATATAAATCGGAATGGCTCCCATTTTATCACTTAAATATGACCTTTGAAGGTGAATGGATATGTTCTAATCGCTTATTTTAAGAAAGGAAGGAATGTATTTCGACGGATGTACCATTTTTGGACAATTTGGCATTTTTTGGCCATTTTGGCACCCCCCCCCCCCAAGTTAAAAAATTGAAATGGCTTCCATTTGATCCACTTAAATAGGACTCCTTTGCAGGTAAATGAACATGTTCTGATTGATTATTTGAGAAAGGAATGTATTTCGCCTGATTTACCTATTTTTGAAATTGACCTTTTTTGGCCATTTTTGACCCCAACCCAAAATTTGTAAATTTTTAATGGCTTCCCTTATATTCAATTAAATATGACTCCTTTAAAAGTAAGAACGGCCATGTCAGATAGATTATTGAAGGAAGAAAGAAAGTACTGAATTTCGTCTGAGTTACCATTTTTTTACAATTTTGACCTTTTTTGGCCCATTTTTTAGCTAAAATGAAAAAGTAGAAAGGGCCAACACCCCATACATTGATGTACACCCTATCGGTGGTATCAATCCACTAGGTTGGACCTTTATAACAAACAACGCCGTCAAAAATCATATTTTGGTCCTTTGGATGGCCGTTCTATGAATATATAGCAAAGTTTCAGTGTATCGTTTGATATGAAGGAGCCTTATAAACTGTAGGCATTTTGAGCAGTTATAGTACAAACTTAGAAGCATCAAAAAATGCACTTTTAAAAAAAATTCAAATATGACCACATGACCTTTTGACCCCTCAAAGAGGATGATAAATGAGATTTTTCCGACCCTGTGAGGGCGCTGTTCGAAGTGTAAGCGATTCACTTCAATAATATTTTAGGTATGTGTCAATTTTGACATGTGCTCTTGCCATAGAAAAGCCCTAAAGAATAATATTTTATGAAGAATTTGTCTTTTTGGGGCCCAAACTCGCATGTTTGTAAAACATGCATGTAATTTTGCGTATAATTAGCGAGCCTGTTACGCAATATGCAAGCGTGAAATTTTCCGATTTGTTTATTTTCATAAATTTTAGCGGACAGTTAGTTGGTATAAGAGGAATCATATCCCTCACTGTTGTATTTAGGGAAATACAGGCCTCTTAATTTGGAATTTATTTTAATGGTCATTTTTTGAAGCCATTTTAGACCCTGACTACCAATCTCTGTTCGGCCGCCACGCAAAAACTATAAGGGCTACCGACCTGAAACTTTGCATTTTTTTCTATGACTATAGGTACAACTTTCCACCAAAATATAAAGACAATCTGAGAGGGTCATGCGGGAAACTTTTCTAAAATTTGTTGAATTGACATGGAATGACCCAGCTGCTTAGGAATTTAGGAATTGTAAATGAATTTCTTAGTAGGCATATACCATGTCCTTAATTCTTAAAATAATTGGAACCAGAGGACTTTGTACTGCTACATGAAACAACCACCCAACTCTGTGCATGACTGTGATATCTGCCAGTCATTTGCTTGCTGCATTATGCTCTGATATGCTATAGTAGGGGATCCATGGGTGACATATTTGAGGGAACCCTACTCAAGATACACTATTAGGTTTGAGAAGAGTTTTTGGACAATTCGAGGGTGCTGATTCCGAATATGCACCATGCAAAATTGTCAAGTTGGTGGAAAGTGGATTTTAAAGGGGCATTACCCGATTTTCCTTATTTTTTTTAAATATAGCTTTATGAAACCATGTGCAAGATCCACTAATTTGATTAAAGGGTTTAAGAAGTGTTTTATGTCAATTTGAGGGTGCTGATTTCAAAAAGACACCTTACAAAATCACTACAATGATGGAAAGTGGATTTTTAAAGGGGAATTACCCGATTTTCCTTAATTTTTTAAATATAGAGTTATCAAACCATGCACAATATCCACTTATTTGACTGAAAGGTTTAAGAAGGGTTTTTGGACAATTCGAGGGTGCTGATTCCGAATATACACCATGCAAAATTGTCAAGTTCGTGAAAAGTGGATTTTAAAGGGGCATTACCCGATTTTCCTTATTTTTTTTAAATATAGCTTTATGAAACCATGTGCAAGATCCATTTACTAAAGGGTTTAAGAAGTGTTTTATGTCAAATTGAGGGTGTTGATTTCAAATAGACACCATATAAAATCACCACATTGGTGGAAAGTGGATTTTAAAGAGGAATTACCCGATTGTCCTTATTTATTTTTAAATAGCATTATCAAACAATGCCCAAGATCCGCTAATATGTCTAAAAGGTTTAGGAAGTGTTTAGGTGAATTTGAGGGTGCTAATTTTGAATATACACCATACAAAATCACCCCCATGTTGGTGGAAAGTTGATTTTAAAGGGAACTAGTATTTTTGAAAAAAAGGGTTATCAAGGGAAATAAATAATTTGAGAGCACATAGAGGTCCTCTGGAGGATGGGCTGCCTCGATTATCATGTTCATGTATGTTGTCTAAAACTGGTCATTAGAATTAAAGGCATTTCTAATTGCCAAATTAGATTGAAAAATCAAATACTAACGAAGTTAGAGTTGTTATTGCGTTAAGAATTTGTTTAATTGTCGCTCCAAATATGTTTATGTGAAGGAGTTTCCAAATAAGGGATCGTATGTTTTCATCTGTTTTCAAGAGAAAAATAATGTGTTTATCACACCCCCCCCCCCCCCCCCCCCCCCACCCCCCCCCCCCCCCACCCCCCCCCCCCCCTACTCAGGTGAATTATAATTACTGTTTACCAAATCACTTTCTTTCTATCGCCTCTCCCGCTGTCGAGGTAGGTTGCGCTGTTAATAGTAATGAAAAAAAATATTGTGCACAAAACTTGTTTTAGTGCTTAGAGTATTTATTTAAGGCTGTATTTAATAGGTGGGGTGATAAAAAATAGCAATGAAACAATTTCTTTTTAGACCATCAAAATGGCAGGTTTTTACAAAAATATTCAATTTTGTTTGATCTATTAAAATAGGGACGATCCCAGCTTTTCATGCACCCAATTCTGAAGAAAATGGTTTATCCCCTCGGACCAAAAACTACACTTCAATCACCAGATCATTATCTGTTTACGTTTGTAAATGTTAAAACCATAATTATTTACGACAGGGGAATAAGGTGGTTATTACATATGTCAACGAACTTATTGTTTCCCACCTTTTTAGGAGAAAAATCACCTACAATCATAAATATTATCTGTTAAGAAAAACTATTAAAACATGCATTAGAGTAATTCATCATTTCAGAGAACAAAGGGCAATATAAAAGACCAAAACACTGGAAACGTGACGTAACCAGAGAGGGAAAGGGGCAACCCCAGTTGAAATTTTTCCCTTCTTGCCCCATGAAAGCCAAGGGTAAGTTACAAGTTCATTGGAGAATGTGTGTTTTGCCCACCCCCCTCATGCTTCTTGCTGCATGCCTTTCATGCCGGCTCCCTCCACAAATGAAAATGTCTGGTACACCACTGATTAAAAAAGGGGATCTCAAAAGGTTTCCGCCCAGTCATTAACGGAGGTCACGCCAAACAGGCGGTTATTTTCTTGTACACGAGAAGACAATACAATCGCTGTTGGGACCTCAATAGCTGGTCGAAAACGCTCTGGAAAAATGTCCTGGATTTTGAGGTCCAAAATACCTGAATTAATGTAATCATGTAGTATTGTTGCGGAGGTAACTACATATCTAAGTGAAGAAGCGAAGCGAAGACCACGGAACTATCCCGGGGGGGGGCGAGTTGTATTCAAAGGTGGATATGATGCGGGAACATGGACTTCCGAATGCGATCTAAAACCAGTATTTCACACGACTAAAAATAATAGCCCTAATAAACAAGCAATTTTTGTCTGTTTTGTACCACAAACAAGTCTTTTGTCATTTTTTGCTACCTAAAACAAGTAAGCAATGAATTGTGTTGATAATTATACCCTTATTTCATGGCTTTGACTCATGTTGTTTCCTTCCAAAAAATTTTAACCACTATTTTTGTGACGATTGATCTGGGTACATCCCACAATTTCGGACTCTTACCAATTCGCTTTCCTCAGGTTATGGTTACGAAAAAAAACAGACCCTTTTTCCATATTTGCTGTTTTGGACCCCCTAATCAATGTACGGGCGTACATCGTCTTTTGGAAAAAAGACACCTTTTCGCAATTTCTTGTTCAAGTCAATCATATCCACCTTCTTTGGAATACAGTGGCCCCCGGGGAAGGAAAATATATTAAATTACATATACAAGGAATTGGATTCTCATAGGCTATAAACATGGACTGGTTTCCATCGCTTTAACGGCAACGTGGGCAGGGACTGGACAATAAGAAGGTCGTTTGCCTATTTTATTTGTTGAGAAGGCCATGTTTTAAAAATGACCCTGTCCAATAAATTTTTAGTGTGAACAATGACTTGGGTGGCCTGCCGACTAACTGAGCCTGAAAAAAAAAAATTGTCCATTTTGGTTGAGTGGTTTTGCAAGATATGACCACTGAACAATAAGTCAGCAAACCTGTCCATGGAGCAGAAGCATCTTTTCTAAAGGTCGTCACACAGCGATTTTTGTGCAAGAAAACCACTTCCAGACTGCTCCAGGACTGGTGCCCGATTGGCCATATTTCGAAAATCGCGAGCAGTTTTTTCTTTTTCAGTGATAGTTTTGGCAAGCTCTTGGCCTGTTCTGTCCAGTCGTCTGTAGTCTTACCCATTATTTTTGCTAGAAAGCCGCTTCAGATTGCTCAAGATAGTGCCGATTGGCCCCATTTTTCGAAAATCGTGAGTATTTTCCTTTCAGGTGTAGTGTGCCCAAAGTCGGGCGTCCTGTACAGTTTCTGCAGTCTAGTCTTGTGTGGCCGGAAGCACGTGGCAAATATGAGAAAAAAAACGGCCACAGTTTTTCTTGCAGATCTTAAAAAAAATCGTGGCGGGTTTTGGACTCGGGAAGGTCGTGACAGCAACATGTCAAATTGTGTGTCATGTTTAAGGTTTTGAGACTGATGGGAAACTGAAAACAAGTGCCTGCTTTGGATCTTGTTGATTTTCGATGTTGTCGGCCTTACTGCTAGCGATTCGAGAATCTCTGTCTTGACTGTTTGTAAGTGTTGAACCAAGACTGCAAGCCGATTTTGAAAAAAAAAAATGTGGTATATTGTGTAGTGGGTAGAGGTCGGGTCGTGTCCGCGGGTTCTTTTCTAGTTTGACTGTACCTTCTTGGTGTCAACAACTCGGCGAAACAATCGACGAGCAGGCATTGACCGCGACTGTCACAACCTTGTGCGTCGTTTGAAGGTCGGTGGAATGATCGGGGGTCTGAACAAGTGGCGTAGCCAATTTAACATGATGATCATGATGATCTTCATGGAGGCGGTCACTACTGACTTGGCGTTTTCAGTACCACCTGGTTCGTTGCGAGGGGAGGACACTCGCATACTTAATCATTGGGTCGGGATTTAAAATTGTTAAAATTTGCATTTTTTTTTTTTTTTTTACTGATTTTGAAAAAAAAAAATGCGTTTTGTGTGTCGGGAGCGAAGTGGAATAGGTTGGGTCGGCGAGCTGTCTGAGTGTGTGGAACGTAACCTTTTGGCCATGGAAATCCCACAGATGCCCAAATCGAGACGATCGGTTCTACCCCCCCCACCTTGTCGAACCCGGTTGGTGGTGGTGGTGGAGGGGCACTCAAGATAGACCTCTTTCTAACTTTTTTGTACACAATGACCCTTTGGTTGTTGCTGTCTTACTTTTACTAATAAATCCCTTTTAAAATTCTTCAGATACTCAATAACCCCATTTTCTTCTTCCTGCTACCACCTTTTTTCACAAGGTTTCCATTATAAAAGTATCAACCTTTTTGAACCAATTTTAAACCAATATCAAAATGTTACACACGCTACGGCGCACTTTTGAACAATTTTATAATTTATGGATTTAACACTGGGAGAGACGCACTTCCTATTTGAAACTTCAGGTTGTTACCTCAATGGCACCCCCTTCTTACAGTTACATACTGAATGACACACATTCTTATATCTGTGTACGAATGACCCTTATTTTTGGTACATTATTTTACCTGAAAGGCCCCTACTTTTCAGCCTGATGGCCGAGACACATTCAACCGTAACTTCAGATAGGCAGTGCCTCCGGAACTTTAGATGAAGATCATTACCTTGAACTTTTTCATAGACAAATCAGATCGTTTGTTATCCCAGTAAAAGAGAGTGTAACTAAAATGCTGCAGAGACTGTAGTCAAGTACTTATTTGATTCGGCAAATTAGAATAACGTTGAAAGAACTTATTAGTGCTATATTAGTTTTATGATGCTGTCATTGTTACAAATTGTCCCCCTCCGTGAAAGGTTTAAGGTGCAAATAATATTCACCACGTTGGTGCTTACTTCACTAGCTCCGAAATCAGGTAGTACCCCTTTAATCATTTCAGCGGACTAGGGTTTTCATACATTTTATAAAAAAAATCAAACCAATTTAATATCCTGACCTAATGAATGACATTGAAATTTTCTTGAAGATGTGCATACGTGTATCGTATTAAAAAAGCTATGTTATAGAAATGGTACGTATCCCTTTAAAACAAGAATTCCACCACTTTCCACCAATTATCAATTTTGCATGCAGCATGGATGTGAACTCAACACCCTCGAATTGACCTAACACACCTATCAATCTTTTATTCGTATATTGAGTAGGTCAACCTTATTTTGAGCCTTTTAGGCTTGATGGATCCCATAGTAATAGGCGTAATTGCTGTTGTGCTTTTATCTATTCCGATGTTATACCATCTTCGATGGAAAAAATACAACAAAAATCTGAAACAATAAACAATACAAGAACAAATGAGAGTGACTGTCACTATATTTTCCATGGACTATCATGAATATTGTGAATACTTTTGGTCAATTTCATTCATTCTCCAGCTGCACAACATTACAAATAGCCAAATGTGAATCATTTCTAAATCAACAGACAATGTTCTCATTACGACATATTAGATGAGGTAAGAAGATATAATGTACCCATGCTTTTCTCAACAAACAACCACTTATTATCCCAAAACAATATATCAAATATTGGAACAATTTGAATATCATTCAAATCATTCTCAATTGGAATCTACATCTTACGGAATTACTTAACATGCGTGCATATCCCTCGCGTTTTCATAAAATCAGACAATGCGTATGGGTCCAGAACAAAATAGTAGTGAGAAGTATTGAAACAACCATACTTATGTTCATTACACTCCACTGAAAAACTTTCAAATATATGGAACCCCCGTCACCAAGAACCCCTCCCCGGACTGGCAAGTGGAACTTTATCACATCCATTTAATTAGTGTAAAATTAATCTTTCATTGTTTAACCTAGTTGGTTTGGAATGTCC